>JASANF010009174.1:0-48280 GCA_030248245.1 Trissonchulus sp. WLG1_4
CAAGCAAACGTAAAGTTTTCATGCATGGCATAGTACTACTTAATATAAACAAGTAGGCCCCAAAGGGGGCAAACTACTTTTGCTGGGTGCATATTTTTCACCATAGTCAACGTTAACCTTCAACAACATAACAGCATGTAGCAACGAATCATTTGATTTTGTTGCGACCAAATTTTTATCTAAAAGAACGGATTTAACGAAAGCGTGCCAGACTCGAAAAAATTGGCAACGCAACAACACTGAAACAATATGAAGCCGAGAAAACGAGCTGTTCTAGCCTTAATCAGCGCTTTAGACCACTCGGCTTTGCTGTCATGCCAACCAGGAAATTGCTAGGATAATATTTTTTAAACGCTGAGCAACGCTAATATATTGTTTTCCTTCAAAATTTAAATCAATTTAATTCAAATGAATTTATTTAGACTGAATTCGGAATTAAACTTTTATTCTATTTTCCAAGCTGTTCCCAACTGTTCCAAAAGGGTTGATATCGCGTGTAAGCGTACACAGGACACAGGATGTTACCCCACCCCCCCCAGGCGCTATTTGCGTTATTATTGTGTCCAGCTAAAAACGCCCCCACCCCCCCCCCCTTCGCTATTTGCGCTATACACGCTACTACAGATATCCCCCTCCCCCTCCTCCCCCTCTCTCCCCTCCTCCCCCCTCCTCCCTCTCTCCCCTCCCCCCACGCCCCCTCAACTCCCCCCTTCGAATCCTCCGGTCCAAAATCGAAGTCCTGTAACAGCACAGCGCTATCAGAGCGCACGCAAGGTGCTATTTTTTGCTGATGCGCTATTTTGACTTGATAAACTTTTTCACATATATTATTCAATAGCGCATATAGCACCTGAGAGTGCTATTTGAGCTAGTTAGGGGGTATTTTGCGCTATTGGCTGATGTATTGAAACTTCGTAATTTTACTACGTATATAATAATCCATATAATAATAATCCATCAATAAACGTAAATAATTTTAAAATTATTTTAAAATGTTGGCTTGTGCTTTGGTCGACAATATCAAAAATGGCGCATATAGCAAAACAATAGCGCGTCAAAGTTCTTTAAGCGCTATTTTTTTGTAGGCTTAACAAATAGTGCTTATAGCAACTAAGCCCGTTCTACTTGTCCTTAAGAATAGGGGGAGGGGGAAGGGGAAAAACGGGGACGGCGCCGGGGAAAAATTACCTCCTCCTTTCCTCCTAATTTTTGCAAGCCAACAAGAATTTACTTAAAATTACTACATGCGAAAAAATAGCAGAAACAGTGCGTCAATTTTCCACACCAGCTACGCCCAGGTCCCCTCCTCCCTTCAAGGAGAGCGGGCCTTAGGGTGCTGCCTAGGGAATGAACAAGTACAGATATTTTCATTATATTAGCCAATAGCCCAACATAGCGCCTAAATAGCGCAAATATCACCCTCAGGTGCTATAAGCGCTATTTTTTAGCCTACGAAAACAATAGCGCTTATATGTAGCACTTTGATGTGCTATCGTTTTGCTATATGCGCTATTTTTTATTGTCGACCAGAAGACAAACCAAAATTTAAAAATTTTAAATTTTTTTATTGAGGGATCGTATAACTAGTAAGTAAAAAAATTTTCAGTAAAACAATAGCACTAAATAGTGCCTAAATAGCGCTAATGCACCCTCAGGTGCTATGTATAAACCGTATCCAAGCTTAGCATCACTATATAAAGGGAAATTAACACAAACACCAATAGGCCGGCGTAGGTCAGTTGGTAGAGCGCTATGCTAGGAAACTAGCGATGGGTACTTCAAGTCCTCTCAGCCGCAGGCACCTACGGTAGCGCTTATAGCGCAAATAGCACTCCCAAAAAGCGTTATTGCGCAAATTGCTCATATAGCAAATTCCATAGAGCTTAAGCGCATATAGCGCATATAGCGAATAAAAAAGCGCTATAGCACCTTATTACCTCTTGTTCGCTTACACGCATTTTTTACCTCCAAAAGACATGAATGACTGAGTCTAGAGTCTTTACTGTCATGAGATTGGCACATGCGCATTGTCTGCAAAATTACAATTTTTAAAAATTTATAAAATCATAAAACTTTGATAAAAGCATTTTTAGTGCATCGATAATGTGATGCTGACCATTATTAACGGCAACATTACGACATAATTTTTTGCGACAAACTGCAAGCATTTCCCAAGCTGACTTTACACGTTAATCATATATACGCTGGCTAAAATGCAGGGCTCATTTAAGGTGGTAGTGTCGCCAAAGCAGTTTTGCTCATAGGTTGCAAAAAGAGATCTTTTTGCTTTGAACTTGTACGTTCACTGAGAAACTAGTCCAATGCTATACTGTGTTAAATAAGTACTTCCAGACAGTAGACTACAATATCTACCAATATCTTGAAAAAAATCACCGATTGTAAGCCAGACATCACACAATAAGAACATGAAAATTCAAAAAATTCAGCCAGATATCAGATTGGCCAGCTTGTGAAGCACACATAACGTGTCGACGCACGGTTTTTTGCCACAAATAAGAAAAAAGAAAAATGAAGGTTCGTTTTTCTTTTGATTTTAAAACAAGCGTCCAAATTTTTCACAATTTTTCATTATTACTGTGAGTACTTCACTGTTTACGCACTGTTTTACAGTTCAAATAGGTATTACTCCACAACCACTCTAGCAATTTGCACTAAATTTTGTGTGCATAAACTACAACATATGTTCTTTTAGTCTATGTAAACAAACTAAACAAATAAGTTGATAATTGTGACGAAAAAATCGAATGTGAATAGGTTTTTAAAACGTCATTTTTCCGACTTTGCAACCTCACTGCAAACAGTTTACTGCATCAATTTTGATGAAACTTTGCGAAAATACTTGCCTCAACATATATTTTCAAAATATATAAAGAACGATGTCGTATCTCTTTCTGAAAATGTTTTATAGTTACGCAAAATCGACTGCTTTCGCGACACTACCCCCTTAAACACTGCGAAGAGTTGGTTTCAAAACAATAGTTCTCTAGGAGGAATCAAAAGAGCTTGTGATTTTATTTGTAAACGCTGAGGTATTGTACATAAGACTTAAGATAAGACTTTCTCAAAAGTAGCTAAAATGACTTATAATTCTTGAGACCTGAATGCTATCAGGAATGTCTTACCGTGCATATTATTACGTTAGAAAAAGGAAAAAAGAAATTTTGCTTTGATTTTAGACAGCTTTCAACTAAATTCAGCAAGAAAGCTAGGGCAATAATTTTTTTGATATCTTAATAATACAAGCTATGATGTTGTTACACACAATTAAAATATATAATTTTATTGCATTTGATGCAAAAAATTGCAAGATTGCACACTATTTACAAAAAAAATTAAACTATAGTTTAGACAGTATGAATGCCATATGAGGCAATTAGTTTACAAAATAAATGCTGACCCCTTCTTTCTCCCAAAAAAATTGGCTTTATGTAATTGAGCAACTGAACAATTTAATAATTTTAAAATAATGATCAGAAACTTTCACAAGATTTTAAATGCCGAAGAGTCCGACTTCGAAAATACAAACGAAAACAAAATTTTGCAAATCAAGCAAAATTGTTAATTTGAAAGTAAATTAATTTTCTGCTACGTACTACAGGAGTCAAAAGGTTACGTTTTCGAATATCTCTGTTTTATTATATGTCAATTTAGTTATCATTTCTCAGAAAAATTTACTCATATTTAAGCTTCATGATTAATGTGCAAAATGATTTACATTACCTGTTATTAATTACCATCACTTTAGAAATTGCTGCAGAAGAATTACACCTCGCAAAAGTCATGATTGTTAAAAACATACCTACAATTACTCTGAAATTTTGCATTGCACAGCACTTCTTGTCACATGGCCTCTATGTAATTAACCGTGCTAAAAATCTCCGATACGTGCTACTCTTCTAATCACTTAACTCCCAAGAGTGCACTCAGAGATTTGTTGCACTCTCTGAATACACGATAAGCATTAGCGAATTCGACGCAGCGTGCACTCAAAGATTTGTCGCACGCTTGCTAGAAGTAAGAAAGAACCTTAAAAAGAACGGAGAGAATCGAACCAATGCGCAACAAATCATCAAGATTCTTAGGCATCCATCGTAACCACTCGACCACGGCTGCTTTAGAACTAGTTAGTTAAAACCCAAGTTGTGATAAAATTAATGTGCGTACAGTGTGAAGGGCTGTTGTAGTCTCCTTTCAGTTATGTAGGCTTGCTCATACACACCAGTTTAGCTGTTCCGTATCAATAATAATGTCATTTAATAATTCTTCTGCGCAATAACTTCTAACTCTAACTTCTAAACTCAATGCTGTTATTCAAATATTTGCCATCCAAGGTAGCGTAGCCGAGTGGTCTACGGCCCTGACTCCGGATCTGGCAGTCAGATGTGCGTGGGTTCGAGTCCCACCGCTACCGTACTTTTTGTTTTTTCACCGGTGTTAAGGCCATGTGACAAGTCTGTTGTAGCATGGCTAGCACTGACACTCAGATATTAGTATGCAACTCTGCTTGGAAAGCCCTCGTGCAAAGCACTCGTGCGCTTCGCGCACTCGTGCTTTCCACTCGGAGCTTTCCAGCGCATCGTGCATACAAATATCTGAGTGCACTCGCAGCCATGCTACAACCCTTACTTGTCATGTAACCATGCTTAGGCTACTGTTGCTTTTTTGAGCAGTGAATCATGTACCCAACTCTGTTTCTAATTGATATTTAAAGCTGACTAAAGACACATTCGATTAGTATTTGATTAATAATGAAACCGCAATTTTTACAAGTCAGGTTTAGTTACTTAATAAAAGTTTATTCAGAGATTGGGAGATTTTTTGAGATGTTCTGAGTATGCAACACAAACTTGAAAATTTTTATTTTAATCATACGTTGCACAATAAACCATTCAAATCTAGTCCTCAACAACATTCACAGACAATGATCTCCACAAAAAATTCATAGAAAACTTAGAAATCTTAGAAAACCGGGACTCTTGAAATTGACTTCCTTGTCTGTTGCTGCGAGCAACTGTTTACACGTTGATTCTGAAAACGCAGTACTTACCATCTGTTTCATCAAAAGGTCTAAAAGAAGCGTTAATGCTTCATAATACACTGCTATGCTGTGACTAAGAGTTTAAAAAGGCGTAAAATTGAGTTTTTTTTCCTCCGCAGAATCCTCCGCGACAGGCCATTTGTAGTTAGTTATTTCTGGAGGTTAACCACAAAAACGGCCGCAACTTGGGCTATGAACATAGCAGAAAGATGAAAATTATTTCATTGCAAAGACCATTTTTAGCGCTTTCAAATGACATATCACATGATTGCGCAACTTCCTGAAAATAAGTCAAAATTTCACTTTGTAATTTTTGACGTACGTTAGATGTTACGTCACAGGGTCATGTGACCCACCATTTGAAAACTCTAATAATTTCCTATCGAATGACGTTAAAATTATTATTGTACCACTACCGTATCAAAGGCTATGGTCCCTGAAAAGTTTTCCTAAAAGTGGCTGATCGTACAGATCACACCATGAGTGATCAAATCCCATAACAATTGAGTTTAGGTAAAAATTTAAGAAATTTTTGCTCATTATTACTTGAATGTAACATAAAATAGACTTGACGAAGATAAATACGATATGGTCGAACTAGTCTAAACTAGACGCACTAGACTTGTAATAATAATAATAATAATAAAAATCAAATAAAAATTTTTGTTCGCACACCTTGTTTTTTAGGCACTAGCGTTTGTGTCCAATCTGGGTGGAGTTTTAGCAATACTGAGTGGAGGATCTCTTTTAAGCGTATTGGAAGTTTTAATTTATTGCCTTCAAATTAACTGTCACTACTACAACAAGAAAAAATAAAAAAAACAGCATTTACCTACATGGCGTGATTTTATAAAACACACAATCGTTCAAATTGTTTTGCAATTGAATTTGTAATGTTCTTTTCTATAATAAACTGTTGATTTTTTTGTTGTCAATTACCTAGTTGATGATATGTCGAAACAAGCACAATCTGCGGCAAAACCTTCAGTAAGTTTCAAGGATAAAATTCCAAGTAAACTGACTAGAGGTCAGCTAAAACCTGTTGTGCAGCGCGTGACGTGATGTAGACGAGTCAAGCCAGTTTAGAAGAAAAAAAGCTGTCCAAAAACAGTCCAGTTTTGAAGCAAAAAAAACCGTCCAAAAACAGTCCAGTTTTGAAGCAAAAAAACCGTCCAAAAACAGTCCAGTTTAGAAGCAAAAAACATTTTTCTTGGCAAAGTCACATACTGTGTTCAGTGTTGTTTCAATTCAAAACTGTAAACAATCATTTAATGCATCTGTGTTGTAACTGAGAATTAGGGCCTATGAGACTCGGGGTGTAGTGGTTAGCATGGTTTACTTCGAAGCAGGCGGCCCGGGTTCGATTCCCGGGGCCTCCATTTCTTTCATTGTTTCTAATTTGGGGCATCGTCTTTCTTCTAACATAGTGGCGACCGTGACATAGGAAGGAGAGGATAGGGTCGGGTCCTCAGGACAGCTTTAACCCCGAACCGTCTTCGGAGGCTGGGTTGAGGTTGGCACTTCAACCCTTGCGGTACTCATGCTGTGTGCAGTATGACTGTGTACATAGTCTCTTTCTTGTGTGGTCGATTTCGGTTAGGCGTGAACCGGAGAAAACCTTCGGTTTCGGTTAGGGGGAACCGAAGAAAACCCTCGGTTTCGGTTAGGGGTAAGCCAGTTAAAATCCTCGGTTGGGAATCGTTCTGGGTCGATCGTGAAACCCGTGGTTGCGGGTGAGCCAGGAAACCCAGAGTGTGGTGTGACTGATGTAGACTTGGAGGCCCACGTGTGTATGTGCTCCGCCCTTGACGCATCGGGTTCGCCCCGGAAGCATGAGTATCGACAGAGTATCGTTGCAGGGTCGCAACGATGTTCGAAGGGGGGACCCTGTTGTAACTGAGAATTAGGGCCTCGGGGCTCGGGGGCTGTGGTGTAGTGGTTAGCATGCTTGACTTCGAAGCAGGCGGCCCGGGTTCAATTCCCGGCGCCTCCATTTCTTTCATTATTTCTAATTTGGGGTATCCTTTTTCTTACATCTGATGAAAATTTTTTGCGCCGTGAGTTATTGACTGTTGGAAACAATGTAGCCTATGTGTGGAAAAGACTTATGCGGCTTAGATTAATATGATTTGGGTTACTAAACATTCTGCTCTGAGTTATGCGAGAACTACTACTTTCGACTTCGGACTGAACTATACGATCACTTCCTTAGGTTCACTATCAACACAATATGAACAATAAAAAACATACGTTGCAAATAGGGTGTGACGTTTAGGTACTAAATGCTTTATATTGTGACAATACAATAAATCACTAGCTTCACTAATTTCCTGACTATATTGTATCTAAACTCAAACTCAGCTCGGTGGGTAGCAGAGGTTAGAAATGTTTTTTGCGGGGGCTCCACCCTTCGAAAAGGGAACCGAGTAGTTACAGAAGACTAAACTACAGAGATTCGTTTAGGTCACCTAGGATCCTAGTTCAACCTCGTAGTTAGGCTCAGTACCTCTGCGTGCTAACTCAGTCAAAATGCTTACGATCGCCGAAACGTACGTAAACGTACGTACTACCTCCACGGCGATTGTGTTTACCTAGATTTCAATTGGTCTCTCAATAACAAAAGCACACCCTTAAATTTTGGCTAAGTTCTCGCTAATTCTCAATCAACGTGTAAATTACTCAAAGTTTGCCTCCCCTATAGCTCTAATCAAGTTTTCACTTGAGCGACTGGTTACACGGGATTTAAACTGCTCGGACAAGCTTTTCTGCTCTGCCCGTCGTGATTTGGGAGGGACACCAAGGCCGAGCATAACTAGGAACTTACACCCTGTTTCAGAGGCCTAGTTCAATTCTGACGCCTGCTTTTTTGGTGTCAGGGGACAACTAAACGGATCAACTCCCCAATGCTATCTCAAAAACTTTCCCTTCATTTTTGACCAACGTCTCGAAACTGGTACTCTTACTAGAAACTATGTGTGACCGGTGTAATTTTACGTAATTCTGAAAGAGATAGCACAATACAACCTAACAATCAATTGTAGCTAAATCTACACTCCTAAATAACGCGCCTAATAGACAATGATACTCTCGGATTCAGAAACCGCTAAGGACACAACACCACGGACTGACACGGAACGGACACACGGTTGTCAACCTGAAAACACCTTATACTGGAATCGGCACTCTCCTAGCCTGACACTGTCTAGGCTAGATTACTCTACCGATCTGATCTACTGGTCAACTCAACAGCTCAACTGGTCCACTGGCTATCCTACTAGTGGTCTGTGCTATAGGGTCAGCCTAGGCACTACAAACAAAGCAAGGAAGGGGGGGATAACAACAATAGTTCTCGAGAACGCGGCTGTACGAGCGACGACGGAGCGGCGGGCAGAGGGCGCAACGACACCGCGGGGACGACACACACGGACCAAAACGGCGACCGGCCCCCCCACCCAAGGGGACCAGGGAAGAGGACCGCAGAACGAGACGAGGGAAAAGCGCACCGCCCCAGAGGGAACACAGGGAAAACAACCGAACCCAAAAACAAACAAAAAAAAAAAAAAAAAAAAAAAAAAAAAAAAAAAAAAAAAAAAAAAAAAAAAAAAAAAAAAAATAAAATAAAAAAAAACTAAACAAAACACAAAAACAATCATACAATACAATATCTCCAAAAACACATTCCCCAAAAAAAAAAACAAAAAAAAACAAACAAAAAAAAAAAAAAAAAAAAAAAAACAAAAAAAAAAAAAATAAAAAAAAAACAACCACAATAAATAAACAAACAAAATCAACAAATCACTCAAAACAACAACACCAACAAAAAACAACAAAAAACAAAAAAAAAAAAAAAAAAAAAAAAAAAAAAAAAAAAAAAAACACGGATACAGGGGGGAGAATTGGGGTTTTGGGAGATATGCAAAACGGGGATTCCGCCTAAGAGTGTGGCCTCATTCTGCGCCGCGTCTGATCGCTAACTACGTACTCAAACCCAGCAGTAGCTCACTTCTTGCAGCAACAACCAAAATTGAACAAAACCTGCATCAATCAGGAGGCTCGTTAACCCTGTTTTATTACATATGTATGTCGCAACGTAGCTGAAGACAACGGTCTTAATACAATAGGCAGTTTCCGCTGACCGCTAGTTTCTGCTGCACATGTATGTGACACACGCAATTTGTTCAGAAACTGAAGTTGAGCAAACGCACAAATGTATGTGACACACGCAAATTTATTCAGAAACGGAAGTTGAACAAACAGACAGGGAAGCAAATTGCACAGCGCACTGTATTTGTTCCAAAATTAAAATTAAAAACCAGTTGTGCTGTGGCGCAACAGGAAAAACTGAGGCTATGCCATCGCGTGTTGTACAAACACTCATACTCCTACAAATGAGACTACCTACTTTATACCAAAACGAGTAAAACAAAACTGAACTTAAAACGGACATAATCAAAACTTAAAGTACTCTGCTCGTTGGGAAATTCTGGGGTTAAAGTCTTTGTAGTTTTGGCAATTAGTTCGGCATCTTGTTTTGACCTACAATATTGTTCATAGTCAGACAATCATAAATCCACACGAATACTGCATTTTCAGCGGTGAGCATTCATTCGCTCGACTTTCAATTGCTCGACTTTCATTTGCTCGACAAAATTTTAATAAAATTCCAAAACAGCCAATGTTTACATTAGTTTGCGATTGCTCGACTTTCGCTTGATCGTCAGCCCTTTCAGTGGACCCCCACTGTTTGGTTTTATTATCATAGCGTCTTCAATTGCTCGACAAATTTAACGTGACACTACTCCATTCTACTGTTTAATTGCAAAAATTTACAACTCTTCTGCAAGTGAATACAACCTGCTGTAAATAAGTGGACAGGTTAGGGGTAAATGAATATTTATGATTCTATTGAGAATATTTTCTGCGCGCCATTTCTAGGTTACAAAAGAATGTGGGTGGTATGCGGTTAGTTGTGAATTGGCGTCATGGTACGTTTTGACCACCACCAAAGACCACTGACCATAATATGTGTGTTCTGTAAATCAGTGTTCACAGCTTTCTCATAGCTGAGTAACCCTACGTTGATATTCAATTTTCTAACCGCAAGGGAGCGGGTATGGTTTCTTTGTTTCAAGTTATGTGTTCGTCAAAGAACGCATGCGAAATGGAAAGGTTTATATTCGCTTTTAGCAGTATGGAACCTGCAGTGCCCGAGGTGTCCTATCAGAAGCTGAGGGCACGGTTCGTTGGAAAATTTTCTGAAGAGTTGTGCGAAAATTCGCGTATCTTGTCAACATTTTTGAAAGTGATTTAATTTTAAGTTTTTAATTGATGGTGTTGTAGCGGAATTGTCAACCATTTTAATTTTAGTAAAAAACACAAACTCTGTTTTTAACTCAGTTTCCATGTTTCCCAATTTTGAGAAAGCAGGCGAAAATTGGCTCAAAAACCAATACTGCCAAAATAATTGAGTTACTCAGACATAAATTTTAGGGGGTGTGCGGAGGTTTGAACTTTTCTGAAAACTTTACAGTTTACGCTTTATTGTTATTGCCGCAGCCCGCAAATAAATAAAGTTTAATATTTTATTTAATTTTAATATTTTTTTTAGTTTAATATTTTATGAGTATTTAATATTTTAGTTTAATATTTTATTTTATTTAATAATAATAAGTTTAAAGAGTTAAATATTCGTATGTCCAGATAGCACTTCTCTTTAAAACTGCAATTTAGGGACTTCATAAATAGCGTATATACAATTTTGACCGTCAATTTTTTTAAAAATTATGTCTGAGGTTATTTTGTCACCTGAGCACAAATCCGGTGCCCTTATTTTTCTAGAACCCTCTTGGACTACATTACTGCAGGCTCTACTTCTTTCCGATACTTTAACCACAGGCACCCCCATTAACCACAGGCACCCCCATGTTTATGAGGAGAGGCTTAATTAGTTCACACTTTACAGTCATCAAAGTCTCATCAAACAAGTGGCTACAGCGGGTTGCTGACTGTAATTGGACCCTCTATTCGAGGCAATCAACCGTCTATTCTAAATAGAGGATTGTCTATTCTCCACAAAGTTACCCCTAACTAGATACATCAAAATCTCTAGTTCGAAATTTGACCCCTTGAGACCCTTTAGGAGGGTGCGCCGTGGGGGCTAGTGTTGTTTTAGTATACTATAACTCATACTAAACTAGTTTTAGAAAATAATACTAAAACTAAATCAAATTGGCTATACTATAACTATGTCTAAAACTAAACTAAATTAAGGTCGCTATACTATAACTGTATCAAAACTAAACTAATTTCAGACTGGTATACTATAAATAAAACTAAAACTAAACTAAATTCGGGCTTATACCAAAACTAGTTTTAGTACACAAGACTAGATTTAGTAAGCATGTCATACTATAACTAGTTTTGGTATGCCCGCTTACTAAAACTGGGAGTTTTAGTAAGCCTGTTATACTAAAACTAGTTATAGTGGCGTAGTCTGAAGTGGCCCAACACTGAGTTGGCCCAACGGCTGCTATTGGTTGTCTTGCTTATAAGGGATTTAGTTTGCTCAGCCAGTCACTGCGCACGCACAAGTCAGCTGTGTAATATGCTCCGCCTTAGTACTTAGAAGTAAATAGACTAACTTCAAATGCAATATTTTAAAAAGGCGGGAGGAGGGAGCTCGCAGATTAACAACTTTTTTGAATTTTAAAACAGTTTAGACTTTTCTAGAAAGTGTTCTTCTCTATATATCAATTTCATCAATTCTATTTCATTATTGTGCTTTACCATACACACTAGTGTGGGGGAAGGGCAACCCAAGAAAATTACGAAAAGTTTTAAAAAACAGGCCGCTAAAATGTGCAGAACATTGGCATTTTTGGATAAAAAGCACTAAGCAGTATGTTCGTGCAACACTTCGGGGTTCGAAAAAGTTTTTTCTCTTTCTCTCGTCTATCCAAAAGGGGGTTCCCCCTGGTTACCTTTTTAACAATAATATCATAAATTTTATGGCTGGCGTGACTGTAAATGCACATCAATTGGGCGCCAAAAAGTCACATTGCCTGAGTTTAAAGTGACATATTCCAAACCAAATAACCAATGATATGCATTGGGCCTATTCAGCGTTCGGCCATTTCAGACCTCCCCTTTATAGTATATCAGTTTACTAAAACTCGGGAGTTTTAGTAAGCGGTGGGAAAATATTTTGCGCAAGGCAGAATCTATATCCTCATTGGACAAATAATATAGATTTTCCTTTAATGGCCATGCTGTACAGTTTGTCAATTTGTGTTGCAGTTGTAAGGCGGCTAGAATTGCTAGTTATTTTAACATTTGATTTTGGAGTTTCAAAAAATTGGTAAGTTTTTAATTTGTTTGTGTGCTAGTTTATTTTTTATATTATAACCAAATTAACGGGTCAATTTTGATCCTACATGTATATGTATATATGATTTAATATTATGCTTAAAAATATTCTAAAAACCCTGGACTAACTGAAGTTTAATCGTAACATAATGTTATTATCGTCCAGTGTTTAGTGTAGGCAGTGTCATGCATAGCTATTTTTTATAAAATTCGCAATTATTTACCAATGGGATGGGCCCTTCTTTTAGGTACCGGTCCAAGAACTAAAGAGTAAATTTTAGTCTAAACAGTTTAAAATCATGCTAGAATGTCATTACTAAATTTCGTAATTAAACAGACTTAACATAAAACTTATACATAACATACAGTATACAAATACAGTATACAAGTATACATACAGTATACAGTATACAATTCAAACATATAGTACAGTTGGACTGATTGTCCTGTCATGTTCAGCACCTAAGTGACCTGAAGTGGCCTCATAAACTTTCCACACCTAAAGGAAATGTGGCTATAGCGGCACACAGCCGTAAATTTCAGTCTAAAGAGTTTAAAATCATGCTTAAATTTCGTAATTAAACAGACTTAACGTAAAACTTGACTTAGAGCACACTGCTTTTTGAGTCGAACTAAACGAACTTGAACTATGCACGTCAATGTTAACCATATATGTTAAATTGGTTTAGCCCGGGGGTAGTTAAGCAAAAAGTTTGGACTATATGTAATTATGTCGCTGACTTATCTAACTTCAGTTTGTTTAGCCCGATAAGCCACTCCCCATATCCGACTAAAATAAGTTTTGTTCGTTTAACATGCTAAACGCAGAGGCTCTTGACTAAAGGTGAGAGTAACTTTAACTAATTGACTATAATTGTAAGAAAACTAAAGCTAGAGTTAAGTTGCGGAAGGGTGTCTCCGGGTCACTTTTTACGTTGCACCAAACGTGGGGGTTCCCCCCACATTTGAGGGTATACCATCATTTGTGGGCCCCCACGTTTGATACCTATGGTCTGAATCGTGCGGTTTGCCCCCCCCCCCCCACAGCTGAGGGCTATGCCTTCATCCGTGCAGAAGGGTACCCCTCCCCCACAGTTGTGGCCTTTTTCGGCAGATAATGGTCGCAGCATGTCGACGCTAGTGCTAGGCCACAAACGTGTACAGTGTCACACTCTTCCTATTATGTATATACTCTCGGTAATGAGAATAGCTGATAAGTATTTCTAGCACTGATGCATGGCAGACGCCACGCCAGCATCCAATCCAGTCCCGTGGGCCAGGCCACGGGTCCCACATCTGGGCAGATTTGCAAAAGATTTTTAGTCAAGCAAAACCGTTAACGCACATTACCAGAACGTTCTTTGTGACTGTCCTGTTTTTTACGTTATTATGCTTGTCAGATTTGTTAGTCCAAGAGTCCAAGTTTATGGATATGATTTTCATTAGTTATATACCTACTTAAACAAATTACAATAGCTCAGCCGAAATCACAAGCGTGGGTTTCAATGGTTGCTTTGATAATAGTTGTCACCTATAACTTTAATTTGTTTGTTGGTTAATAATTTAACTGATGCTGAATTGGATAGCCCACATTGGGAAGCAACCAGCGGTAAGAAGCTATCTGCACATCCATGGGCTTTTTGACTCAGTAGCACTCTTATTTTAAAATTAGTCCGTTTAAATCGACATGCCATTGATAGTAATAAACTTCAGGATTAGGTACTGTTGAAGGAATGAGCCTTTAGAGTAAACCTGCAAGGTTTTTCTTTTTAGCGGTTAAAAAAACATACTATCTTTCATTTACAAAAAAAGAGGGAATAAACCACCATGTTTTTTTACAGGGGGCATCTTTCTTCCGTTTGTATTGAGTAGAATGTAGTAAAAAATGTGTGGGGGTTTTTTTTTTTGTGAAAATATAAATAATTAAAATCCTCCTCCCCTTTTATCTTTTTTTTCATTTTTTTTTTTTTTTTTTCCGGGTGGGCCCACTACGTTAATTTTTAATATTAAAAAATAAATTTTTTTTTTAAAAAATAAAAAATTAATACAAAAAACACAATTTTTATTCTTAATAAATATTTATTATTAATTATATCACTATCATACATATTTTTATTTAATAAATTACCACCTATTTTTTTTTTATATTTTTTTTTACCACAATTATTAAACAATTATAATATAAAATCCCAAAAAAATTTCATTTTTTTTAAAAAAATTATTTTTAACAAAAAATATCCAAAATATATAATTTTATAATATAAATTCATTCAATATTTTTTTTCTTTTATTCATCACTAACAATTACTTTATTTTTTCCCTTACAAAAAAACAAACATTTATAACATAATAAACAAACAAACATCAAACAACTTCTTATAATTTAAATTTTTTACTATTCATATACATTAAACAAAAAAATAAAATATAAAAAAAAAATCAAAAAAAAAATAAAAAAAAAACCACTTAATATCCAACAAAATCTCAATTTATAAAAAAAAAAAAACACACAAAATCTTAAAAAAAAAATAAAATCGAGTAAGTGACAAAAAGTTAATATTTTACAATTTGCCCAAAAGCATAGTTTCTTTTGTAACATGAATTATAACATAGTTCATTGTTTAATTAGACATTCAGCAACACCAAACATGCGCCCAAAATTGCACGACACAGGAATGAACTGTAGGAAGCAATGCACCGCCTATCATGACAGATTTCACCTTTTTAGGAATGTAAAGTCGTCATAAGGGCCGGCGAGTAAAATTAATATTTCTTGGCACCTATTCGTACAGCAAATATTGTGGAAATAATTCTGTGGCTTATCGATACTTTAAATATCAATTTTAAAATGTGCCGGTGCTTGCTGTAACGTGAGCCGAACTGAAGCTTGCTGTATTTACACGTTACCAGGAATCGATATGGTCGATGCAATCGAAAGCATTAAAACAGTAGGTTTGAAACGCATTTTTTCGTTATCAACTTAACTTCGTCTATTGATATGTCTAAAATTTTGTTACTGATGTTATAATTAAAAAATAATAATGTTATATATACTCTAATAGTATGAACTAGTGTTTGTGACGACTGGCCGGTCAAAAACACCGTTTATACAAAACAGGTATGCTCTAAAAAATATAGCACGTAGAACAGAAATGAATCCGGGTCATTTTTTTCTGACACGATGATCCGGTGACCCGGTTAGGGTCATAGGTTTCTGACCAGTGACACAGTGACCCGGTTTAAAAACAAGCACAAGCTAATGGACCTAAACCCGTAAATATACACTCTTAAAACGTATGTATATGGTAATTTTAATAAATCAGTCTTCAGTTGTATTTTGAAATGAATTATGCTTGGTTCGAATCCAGTCATTACTTTTTGAACACGGTCACCTGAGGTGTCACGTACATACCTAATAATATATTCATTTGTTCATTTCTCAACTTTATTTCGGGCATTAACATTAAACATTAAACGTTTATTCACGGAATAAGTCGGATCGCACGCGATAATAGTATAGTAAATGACAAAAAAAATATTTCCACTAATTAAAACAACAAAAAACTAACAACGAAAACATATTAACTAATACTGTAGTAAGTAAATAGCACGCTTAAACTCGTTCACGAATCGAATGCTGGAATACATCGATCCCGAACACGAGTGGGAAGTTTAGTTGTTTCCAAACACAGTTGCAATGGTAGTGGCTGTGGCATAGAACTGGCTTTTACTATGGCAAAAAAGGCTGTGGACTAGAACCGCCAAACTTCCGCCAATGAGGTGGACGAGCTAGCCGAATTTACTTTATTATTATACTCCGAAACTTAAAAATACAACGTTCACCTTTCAGAAAACTGAAATTTGTCAACGTTCACCTTTCAAAAAGCCAAAATTTTGGAACGTTCACTTTTCAGAAAACTGAAATTACTAATTGTAATTGTATGCATTAATTGTATTAATTAATTGTATGTAATTGTAATTATTAATTGAAAGACTAAAAGGATTAGGAGACTACGGGAAATTGTATAGTTACAAATAGGAGACTACGTAATTAGGAGACTGTGGGAATACGTGGTAATGACCACTAGAGACGATTCATTCATTTGATAAAACGGTAAATTTTACGGCATGTCAACGTCAAGTAAACAGACTCAAGATGTTAGTTCCAAATCTGCAGCAAATTCTGATGAACTGTGTTATTCGGTTGGCTTTGAAATTTTATTTTTTGCTAAGATATTTTACGGTTCCTTGTGAAATTTAATTCCAATTTAGTTTATGTAAGCTTACCACGGTCCACACGTGGGCAAAAAATGGGCCCTTAAGGTGGCGCTCCGAATAACTTCCATGACTTTATTATCTATTAAGTTGACGTAACTTTTAGCTAGAATAACTTTCGTTTAAAAACATTAATGCTTACTACAAAACTCTTTTTCTGAGTGAGTTTCACGTTCCTTCTGACTTGTTCTAATTTTTTATGACCGATTGAAATTTTTTATTTTTGCCAAATGCGCACTATTTTTCAAACGACATAACTGAGCGAAATTTTGTTCAAATTTTCTGATCTATTGCTTAAACTGTAGGTAATTATATTGCCAAGGTGCATCTTTTCTTATAATTTTATTGCAATTGTTTTTGCTCAAAATATGCTAGTTTTACTAAAATTGGTCATTGTAAAAACGCTGCAGAATTTCACCAAAAACAGAAATCAACTTTTTCAAAGAAGGTACACCTGCATCAACATAATTACTAACTTCAAGTCAAATTTCACAATGAAAAACGACGTGGAGGAGAGCTATCAAAGGGCAAAAAAAGGGTATTGCCGATCATAAAAACCTGAGATTTGCCCACACAAACGACATTATTTTTAACACAAATGACCGTTGAGAAAAGTTACAGAAACCAAAAAGTAGCTAACGAAAAATTAACTTGAAAAATAGTGTATTTTTTGTCAATGTTGCTCAATGTCATTTGGAAATTATTTAAAAAAGTTTGCCTACACAAACGACACAGGTCAAAAAAACAAGTTCAACAAAACTACACGTTATATATATCAAACGAAAGCTAATTTGCTGCTGAACACCCTTTCTACGAGTGCAAACACCTAAAAACGGGACAGAATAATTTTACAGCCCAAAGTCAGTTATCCGGAGCGCCACGTTAAGGTGGCGCTCTGAATAACCGAATTTGGGCGATAAAATTTTTCACGTAAGTTTTTGTTAATTAACTCAACTCATTAATTGTTCAACTTGAAATTTTAACCTATTTTTCAATAAAAAAATCTTTAAATCGATATACCAAAAAATTCTATATGGCTTTTGGTACTTTTTGAAACAGTTCTATGTAGCTAATTGCTAGTTGCAACTTTTCAAAAAAGTCGTTTGTGTAGGCTAACCTTTCACCTTTCTAAAAAAATTTCCAGAATACGTTGACCAGCATTGACAAAAATACACTATTTTTCAAACTAATTTTTCGTTAGCTACTTTTTGGCTTCTGAAACTTTTCTCAACGGATTTTAGTACAGAAAAATTAGCCCTATTTTTTGAAAAATACGTATGTTTAGGCAAACTTCAGGCTTCTGAAATTGGGCTATAGCGTACTTTTTTTAAAATTACTGTCAGCTGCGAAACCCGATCCGCATGAAACTTTGCAGACTGTTAGAGCAAGGAGGCGCCGAACTTCTTGAATTGTAATTATTATGATTTGGCTCAATATAATAGGCTTTTTAAAACGTCATTTTTGATAAAAATTAAAATAACTAAAAATTTGTCGTCGGTAACGAAAATTCGACAAACATGGCACCTCGTCAAGATGTCTTTAATTTAAGCTATAGATTATTAAATTTGGTTCAGGCACCATTGAGCTACATCATTTCAAAAATTAGTCAAATTTTTCAAAATTTCAATTTTGATGCAGTCATAAAATTTGCTAAAATGTTCCGAGACTCATCAAACTTTGCAAAAATGCTTGCCTGGTGTTCATCTAGATTGCACATAAGCAAAAAAAGTTCGTATCAGCAAGAAGTAAACAAGTTGCCCCTGAAAGGGGTAAGGTTCCACCCCGGAGACGTACGTCCGACCTTATTATAACATACCTATCTGCCTAGCAAGACCACAATTTTTTTGTTCAGTCAGAGTCAGAGATAGATACTACATAAGGTATAGACTGTACGTTCCTTTACATTCCTATTAAAATCTGCAGGTAAAGTGCAGACAGAGTAAAAACTTGCGCATCACATCCACACTAGGTACTCATAACTCAACAGCTCAACAGCATGCATGATAGCCACATATGAGGCTGAAAAAATTATCATCAAACTTTAGCCCAAACTTTCACATAGTCGCTTATCAGCTAAACCTTGGTTAAACCTAACTGGCACCCTGCCCTCAATTTTATGTCAGTGACACTCAGATTCTATCCCCTTATTATATGGAGTCAAGTCCTAGTTTACAGTCCGTCCTTTCCAACATTGCCAGACTTTTGGGTGCATCGTCTTTGTACTTGCACAATTTTAACGCCAACTGCTCACAACAGTTCCAGAGAGAACACTGTGAAAACGTCAGTGTTGCCTAATTTGCATATTACTATTCAATATGCAAATTAGCTGTTCACAATAATTACGTTCGTACAAACGGAAAATTGAAATGACGATCAGGGGGGAGACAGCAGCAATAAAGTCCGTGAAAAAAATTTAATTAAGTTTTAAAAAATAATTCTAAATAAATTTTATTTCAGGGCGATAAAAAATTTACTCAGCTGTTTCGACACGAAAGTATTCTTCATATTATATTTAGATCTGTTCACCTTGAAGTTTCCGCCCCCATTTTCAGGAAAAATAGGCAGTGAAAAACAGGTACCAGGATTACACACAAATCATAGGCTACACATTACGTACACACCAGTTTTAACGTTATGGAGCAATAAAACCATAACAAATGTTCCACCTATAGGTGGAACAAAAATTATAGCAATTTGATTTATTAGAAGTTACTCAGAGCGCCCCCTTAAGCCCGGTTCATACTTGTCTGTGGGCTGTCCGTGTCCGTAAGAGTATTCAGTCCGTGATATGTTAATCCCCAATTTTTGAAGACATTTCTATTTTTCGATCATATCAAAATTACTTGATATGCCTTAAAATGTACCGTTTAATTAAGTGAATGAATGGTCCCTCCCTAGTGGTCAATAACTACTTAAAATTTACGTAACAAAAATTAGTCCAAATTATGAATTAATAGTTTTATTTATACTCATTGATTAAATATAAGATATATACACTTATAATATTGTTTGGTATGCATATAATATAATTAGATGTAAGTATAAACTTACAAATTTTTATTTTGAAAGGTGAACGTTGCAAAATTTTAACTTTCTGAAATGTGAACGTTCAAAAATTTCAACTTTCTGAAGAGTGAACGTTCCAACATTTTAGCTTTCTGAAAACACTGACAAATTTGTTTTCTGAAAGGTGAACGTTGAGATAATGTTTTCTGAAAGGTGACGTTCTGAACGGTGCATTTCTGAAAGGTGATCGCAAACCTCCTGTTTAAAACATCAATACCAACCCTTTCAACGCGATACCCCTATTAGGTATTATAATTTTGACAAAATATTATGCCATCATGAAAATAAGGATATTATCATACATTTAATAATAATTATCTTATTTATTTAAGGTGGTAGTTGCATTTTCGAGGTTTTCGTGATTTCTATGTAAACTTTGCGCCCACAGAACTCAAGTTACAAATGACGGCTGAGCCCGAATTTTCGGCACAGTACTGTAAAGGTCAAAATCCCCAGGCATGCCTCTCACTTTTTTGAAATTTTATATATGGACATTTTTAGAGGGCTTTAATTATAAGAAAACACGCTAAATTTTCGGTGCGTTCGTTTGCAAGCTATTTTCTCAGTAAATTGACTAGTTACCGAAAAAGTGGGGGACATGCCTGGGGATTTTAGACGTAAAACCTTGCCAACTTTCAGCCCCAACAGGTAAGCGTATGATTCAAACTTTTTGTAAAAAAACATGAATTTTGGAAAGGACCAATTTTTAAACGCTTGTCCTAAAAAGATGACCAATGGTTGACTTTCAATACACAGCATAATTTTGTGCAAAACATAGGTCTACTTAATGCAAAAGACCGCTTGCGATTTGAATTTGTAAACGCTGAGCTATGGCTTTCCAAAAAAACATCTAAGAACGCAATTACCCCCTTAAATGAATAATTATTTGTTTATTTTTCTCAAGTGCACATAGTCAAACAATCAATCTTACAAATGTTTTATACTTTATGACAGAAAAGTTTGTTATAGTACATTGCTACAGTATGGGCTCTGAAATGTTTTAGTTAAGTGTGATTAAATATTCGACAAGGCCTAAACTTTTTGCTGTTTTGGCATTGGCTTCTTTTGGAACATTGGGATATTATGCATACTGTATTACATTCAACTACGTCAGTTTCCCAATAACCGTGAGAACAAAGGTATGTATTATTCTAATAATAGTAGAATCTTTGAAAAATATATGGTGGACTTTACAAAATCGGTTTAACTGACGATTAGCCCGATTTAGATGAGGCTTAAATTTTTTAACTCAGTTTAAGTCTGCTAACCCAATGATGATTATCTGAGCTGGTCGTTGAGATTTATTTAAAAATTGTGGCTTAGCTGCGATTTAACTGGGATTTGAGAAAATTTTTATTTAAGGGGGCGCTCTGAGTAACTTCCAATAAATCAAATTGCTATAATTTTTCTTTTCTTGCCGATACAATTTATTTTCTCAAGTACAGCCAAGATAGACACCACGCACGTCTTTTTGCAAAGTTTGAAACTTGTGGGACCATCAAATGTTATGACGACATCAAAATTGAAATTTTGCAAAAATTGTCGAATTTTTGAAAAAACGTAGCTCAGCGGTCCCTCAACCAAATTTAGCAATCGATAACTTAAATTAAAAACAATTATCTGGCCGAGGTGCCTTTTTCGTCTAATTCTAGTTAGTGGCGACAAATTTTTAGTTTTTTTTTAATTTTTATCGAAACTGCCGTTTTAAATAGCCTGTCATATTGAGGCAAAGCATAATAATTTCAATTCAACGTATTTTGGAATTTTTCTTAGAAAAGTTTGCCTACACAAACGACTTTTTAAAAAGTTGCAGTCACCTATTCGCTGCGTAAAACTGTTATCAAAAGCAACAAAAGCCATATAGAATTTTTGGTATATCGATTTAAAGATTTTTTCGCATTGAAAAATTGGTTGAAAATCCAACTTAATCAAAATATGACGTTATATACATCAAATGAAAGCTAGTTTGATTTTAAACAACTTTTCTACTTGAGTTAACCAACGAAAACTTGACTGAAAAATTTTATCGCCCAAAGTCGGTAATTCAGAGCGCCACCTTAACTGGAGATCAAGTACTTAACCTCAAGTACCTAAGCCTAAGATTTCAAGTTTGCCAAAATTTATCAGGTAACTGAAATTAAAATCAGTTAATGTTATTAGTAATCAGTTAAGTTCGGTATTCAAAAGGGAAGGATCTAATTTATCCATAATTTTCGTGTTTAATTTATAGATAAAAGAAGGAACTACGTTTCCAGCCATTACAGTATGCAACATCAATCCATATTGGAAATCGCGAAATGGGTGGGGATTCATTGGAAAGCTTTATGTATGCATGCTACATTGAAATTGAGACATGTTTATTTTCAAGAGACAGATTTGTGCTAGCAAAGGCAATGATCGGCTACTTAATTTAATTACCTATTAAAGCTTCTTACTCAAAACACGTAGCTGATGCTTGGATTTTATAAATTTCACGGTGATTGCGGCAAATTGTAACATGCATTACATACATACATTACATACATGCATACATTACATACATATATACATACATACATACTTATCGACGTACTTGTTACGTATACGTACATATATACTTAGATTCGCAAGATACTCAATCGCAGCTAATTTGCAACTACATTTGGCCGTGAAATCACCAGAATTGTCATTGGCTGATGCTACTTGACTATCTAGGCAATTTAGCTATAACCGATTTTGGTATTATCGCGATTGTCTCGACGATATAGTAAAACAAACAGCAGTCGATCGCTATGGCTACTGGCCCAGCTATATTGCAGAAAAGTCAGGCAAGATACAGCTATCGCCAAAATGGTCAGTCATAGGGAGGGAGAGTCGTCAGTGATGCATTTAAATGTACCCAGTTTTTGAAACTTTGTTTGAAATTACAATTATGATTACAATTAAATATAATCTCTTCAGATAGACTCGATTAAAAAATTGGAGGATATACTTCTTGTGGCAGATAAACTACAGCAAACAAGACGACAAACACGAGATATATGTAAGCTCATCAGATAGAGTCAATTAAACAAGTAGGCCCCAAAAGGGGCAATGTTCCTTCCCCGGTGTCTACCTTTCAAGTTTAATTGAATTGTATCTACAGTACGCTACGGCTACACTGCGTAACTTAGGTACTTACCCTATTACCTAGCTTATTCTAAATTGCACTGCGTATCCTAAACTATGTACCACCTACTTTCTTAAACTATCCTAACTACGTATATACATTTACAAAAAAGTGCTGCAGGATGTTAAGCATCCCGCTGCAGCGAGCCATTCGGCCCGAATTACGCTTTGATCTGAGCTGAGCACAACAGCTCCAAGAAGCGAACAGTGTTATCCAGGGTCTCTTATATAGTCCTGGTGAAACATTACGGTGCCGAGGCTGAAAAAGTTACACCAAAACACTCTACATCGATTTTTGATTTTCATGGATATACGCAGACAAAAATCAGCCGCCAACTCCCAGGCTGAAAACACACACAAAACATACAGGCTATGCAGCCTGCTCAGCAGCGTTTAACGCTGCGAACAGTTAGTTTCAAAACAATAGTTCCTTCTCTAGAAGGAACAAAAATTAACGGATGTACTTCTTATGGTGGAAAAACGACCAAAAACAAGACTACAAAAACGTGATATATGTGAGTTCATCCTGACTAATTTTAGCTAACAATATCCTATCAAATAACATCAGTATAATGCTGCAAAGTATTATAGTCTAATATAATAATATAACGTTAAAACTACTTTAAATTACGACTGATTGAAAGTTTGACAAACAAACGACAAACGTTCATACTATTCACATTTTTCCTGTTGTGCCACAGCACAACAGGTCTTTAATTTTGATTTTGGCGTTATAACACTAAACTGTGCAAGAAATTTGTCTGTGTGCATGTTTTACTTCAGCTCAAATATGTATGTGCGTGTGTAACCTAGAATTACAGTGTTAAATTACACTGAAAGACTGGTAGCTCAGTAGAACACAGCTATCTGCAGTGCAACGCTACGTTGATGGAATTTGCAGCTTCAAAAAAGTTAATTCAGGGACGGAATCGAACCATCTGTCCTCAGAATATTAATCCAAAGCGCTGCCGTCTGAACCAACCGGTTCCTACAACTTAATCACAATAACTGAATGATTTTAGTGGAACAGTGCATCAGACTCAGCAAACATTGCTACACTAAACTTATTTCAACGTAAATTCTGAAAATACATATTGATCAACGAAATGATTATCGATGAACCAAAATCTTAATAAGGTTGTTGATGTTATCTTACGCTTGTAATCACAGAGAGCACCAGTTGTCATGTTGACTTTAACGATTTTTAGCAGGCCGAAATAGCACAGTTGGGAGTGCGTTAGACTGAAGATCTAACGGTTCCTGGTTCGATCCCTGGTTTCGGAAAATTTTTTAACCTTATTCTAAATTTGCAGTTTTTAACAAGTTTGTCTTTTGCCTTATATTTAATTTTTCAGAAACTAGGAATAAATATGCATCTTAAGGATATCACTTTGCTTTAGTTATTCAAGGCATTTCATGTTGGCCTTAGCCTATGAACGCGATGCTTTTTCCAAATTTGATCGCTGCGTTTTATTAATATCGTTTTATTTTTTTCCTTTGAAAGATACCTGCAGACTAGAAATTTATTTAATAAACTCCTTAATTGAAAGACGCAGCTCATGACTTTTGAATTAGAATGGTGTTATGATACATCATTTTTTTTCGTTTGAGAGACTTATAGCTTGTTTTAACACAATTTGTTGTACGGGAAAAACACCTTCAATATTTTGCAGACACAGTGTGCTGAAAGAAACACTACGCCAATCTTTTATATTACACATTTGAAGTAAAATAATTGCTGCACAACAGGTTTTAGCTGACCCACTGGTCAGCTCACTTGAAAGTGTTGCTTAATACTTACTGAAGGTTTTGCCGCAGATTGGGCTTGTTCAAAAATGATGTAATTGGTCTGGCATAAATGCAGAGAATTGTGTTACAAATTTTCCAAAGGTGTGTTGCACTTTGATTCGGCTGCGTCTACTTTTCCTGTTTGCCCTTTTGTTTTTTCCATCTGCCCCAATGTTATTTTTACACTAATATATTATTTCTACGCCACTATTGGCCGTGGTTTTCCTAGTGATTTTTAGGTAGGTAGTTAGGCTTTTTCAGTGAATTTGGGTTTGGAGTGTTTTGGGGCAATGAGCGAGTCAGCGGAATTTTCACTTCGCTTTAGGATCTAAGCAATTTACCCGATAGCTCCAGGAATATTACAGAAACTTCAGATGACGAGGCTGCCAGACCAAATGCCGACACGTTGGGCCGTAATACGTAAATTTATTTGCTTTTTGTGAAAAATACCCCTTTTAGGCGTTATGCTGCCCGATATTTTTACAAATTTTAATAATCTACTCTACTTGGTTGGTCACTCTATCATAAGTTTTCGCAGTGGTTTTAATATGAAAATTTACAATGACGAGTCACAATAGTATAAAAAAACAAAAAACAGTAAAGTTTTAACTAATTTAAAACTGTAGCAATTGTTGTCAATAACAAAAGGTAATCAGTCAAATCGTACTTTAATGCGCAGCCTATATATATAATGATTTATGTAGGCCCTCCAGCTAGTCACAGCGGAAGTTGTCCTGTTGGTTGGACCAGAGGATTCAAGGCATGCTACACAGTGATTAATTTGACGTCATCGGACATAGATTTCAGACTGGCCACAACAATTTGTCCATTGTATCACCCTGATGCAAAACTGCCAATGTTTACCGATGTCTGTCAGCACCGTGATTTCGGACAAAATTTTTTGTACGTTAAAAACGTTTAAAAATATGTTATATATGTTATATATTATGACGACCTGTTCAACCTTCCTTTGGCCAAAAAAGCAAGAAATTTTCTGATACGAGCTAATTTGCTGTGTTGCACATATTGACCCCACACTAATATTTGTGCAATAATATTCGCAGATTTTATTTTTTCATTCAAATATAGCATCGGCGGCGGTGACGCCAATTTGGCATCAGTCACTGATGCCAAGCTTGACCTAAGGGTCAGCTGTCTAACAGAGGTCACTTACTCACTTTGTTTGAGAGGCCATATATTTTTATGAGTTCACACTGCTGTTAGTTCTTGATTGTTGACCGAGAAGAACTATATGTAATTCATCAAAGGGAAACGCGACAATTAGTTTATAATGAATGTACACAAAAAAACCAAATAAACGCTTAGCTTTGCTGTTAAAAGACTTGTCTGTGCATGACATTGAAAGAGGAAGAACTTCAAATTTGTGGTTAAAATAAAATACATAGCTACATGAGACAACTAAAAGTGTGTATAAATAATACGTTTCTTTGTTTAAATTTTTATCTCAAGTCTCATTGCGGTTTTTTCATAAGGAACCGCTGTCTAATGTTGTCTAACTGCTGTCATATGTTTGTTTTGATAATTTTTCCCCTTTTCAATGAGTAATAACACATGTTTCGTAAATTTAGCTTTCGCAAATTTAGGATTTTAAAAGTAGAGGTCACCTCTTACTAACGCAGCGCAAGCTGTGCTCAAATTTGACCCATGGTTTTTGCTAGAAGGGGGCAATTGAAACAACTCAAGCTACTATAGGCTACAAAACATCCGACAGAAGGGAGGTTTAGGTTGAATAGTAATGTCGCTGACAATAGTTGCTGTTATCATTGGGGAATATTTATCATTGGAAAAATTGCAAACTGACAAATAACGCCCCCCCTCTAAACTCAAATGTTAAATTATCGCATTAATGTGTGTAGTAAACGAAGTTTGACTCACGCAATAGTCCTTCCAAAGTGTCTGTCAAAAAAGCCCAAAATCTGCCAGCCAACACTACGAGAATAAGTCCACCAGCAAACAAAATTATAAGAAATTTTATTAAGTTTAACAAAATAGAATATCATAGGTGCTAATTAATATTTCAATTAAAACAGTTAAAAGTTGGCTAATTTAACTACCTTATTAGTCTCACTTATTATTAGGTACCATATGTTATGTATGATAATTTAGCTCTAATACATATTCAGCTTAGGTATGAATTTAAAAACTTACTAACTATATAAAGATTTTTCTGGGTGCGGAGTATAATCTGTAAAGCTTTATTAAAATAAATTACTACCAGTTGAGACGCACCTATTATAAACAGTGGCGAAATTTAGGAATAAGCACAGCGGTTCGTCCATACAGATTCCCTGAGTTCCATTCCTAGAAACTTTTCCCAAATGAATTTGTACACAAAGGTTTTCTATAAAAAACTAGCCTCCACTCATAAAAAAGTTCCATAATCTACGGGGTTGTCGGATACTTCATTTTCGATTTGTAAGATATTTGTGCTTCAAGTTTATTGTGAAGCGATATGCATAATGAATTCCATAAATATGTTTATTCAATTCATTTAAGTTTTTAATACCAGACCATAAATTATTTTGTATAAACCAACTGTCTCGCCCCCCTTTTCTGAACAACATATAGTTCTTCTCGGTCAACAGATCAAAAGATCTTTTATACCTGTTATATGACAGTTGTGACGGTTTGCATTCAAAATTCAAATTTTCAGGTTTGCCTTATTTGCCCTTAAGATTTGACTTCAGGTTTAGAGCTTAGAGATTAGGCATTTTTTTTGCTTCCCTGATCACCTTTTTTGAAATATCTTATAAATGTACGAACGACTAAGTTCCTACACTGACTACAAATTATTGCACCGCATTGGTAAAATAAAGTGTGGCACACTAAATTTACTGTCTACCAATATTTTGTTTGCAGTTGTGACGTAGAGTTTCAGCTACGTTGGAGACACTTATGTCAATAAATTGCGTTATTAGAGTCTGTACAGCTACCCAATCATTTCAGGAAAATTAAAAGCAAAGAAAAATGAAAGAAATTTTGGTCGAAAGAAAAAGCAAATGAAAGAAAAATCAAAGAAAAAGAAAGAAAATATGGACGAGCGGTTGACTAGCTGTCAACTGGTTACCTAACTTAAAATTAATTGCTGGCTAATTGGCCTAGGCGCATATTGATAAACACATATATCAATACTTTTACACGCACACATGTCTAGCACGTACGTACCCATTCTACGTATGTGTAGCTGTCAGATAATAGAGAAGGGACGGGTGAACTTTTGGCTTGACAAAAGTTGTTACTTGACCCGACAGGCATCCATTACTTTTTTGAACAGAAAAAAACAGAAAGAAAAAAAATAAAAAAAAAAAAAAAAAAAGGAAAAAAAAGAAAAAGAATTTTCCTGAAATAAATGGGTAGCTGTATCACGTTTATTAAATTGTTTTTCTGGGACCAAGAAGTAGTGTAAGTTAAAGTGTAAGTTTTCGTCAAATGATTCATATAAAGAGCTAGATAGAGAAGCTGAAATCGTTGAAAATTTTACAGAATTTACCACACAAGAAAATATAATATGTTGGCGGCAACTGTTATATCTTTTTCGATGTGTGAAGTCTCTCGAATGCTTTAAAGTATCCGGCGGTGACTTAAGGTGGTAGTTTTGTATGTGCAGTTTTTGTCGCGATTCGCTCTAACCAACAGCTAACGTTATGAAATTTGGCACACATATGAGGCATTTTTAGGCAAACATATGGGCAAATTATTTGTTCTTTATAATCAGTTACACTATAGTTATAACAAAAAAAGTAGTGTTTTTGACATTTTTTGGTTATTTTTACAATATTTCGTAATTTTTAAATAATTTTTTCTCAAAAACAGTATTGATTTTCACTAAATTAAAAAAGAAATCTAGATATTTTACTTAAGATCAGTTTGGAACGTTAAAACGCAAATTTAACTGCAACTGTTTTCAGAAAATTGATACTTCTGAATTTAACTCCGATTTTCATTTTAAAATGATGTGATGTAAAATTTAAGCTACGCATATTTTCAAAACTCGGCAGCAAATTAGATAAAATTGTACTACAGTGTTGTGTCAAAACTCATGTTACCAACTGTTATATAACCAGGGTTATGAGCTCTGAAGTGTAACACCTCCATTTTTGCCAAAAAACGCTCCAAAATACGTGACAAGACGTTTTATATTCGTTTTACCTAGCTTCCGTATTGTCGTTTGAATGTATTAGCGGTCATATAGAAAGACAATAGGTCACTTCAGATGGTGGTGGAATTTATTGCCATGGTTGCCATGGCAACGCATACGAGTTCATTATACTAAAATATACGTCATGTACTCGAAAGTGTCAATTTGCTGATTATGTGTGCAGTCTATATTCATAATATTTAACCAAAATGAAGAAAACTAAAATGTCTAGATTTCTTTTTTGCAATTATTGATAGGCATTGTCCTGTTTGTTTTCTCAAGCCATAAAGTTTTACGAAATTCAAAAAAGTTCTGTTTTGAAGCTTAGACTTAAAGTATCGAAGCAATTTGAAAACTTATCCAAATGAAACTATGCATGTATTTGAGACACCTACCAGTGAATTTAGACTAAATTGGAATTGAACTTCATCAAGTTATATTCTTTCTATAATTAAACATAGCGCAAAAACATGAAAAAATGCAAAATTTGAGATTTTTCACAGCGTCTTTTGGATAAACTGTCAAAACTGTCAACAAAACAAATACATGAGCTTACGCTACCATTTTTGGTCATTAAAATGCAAAAAACCGCTAGTAAATAGCTTCTAAGACAACCGAGTAACAGCTCATCAAAAAAGCTGCACATACGAAACTACCACCTTAATCAAATTACAAAAGGGGTGATACGGCATACAGACAGACTTCTTGAGGCTGACAATTGCGGCAGACTGATACGGCGCCTATGTGCATAGTATTCAATGGCTGCAATATAAAAATGGATTCCGCCTGCTTTGTCAGTTCCATTGCAGGTTGAACGAAAATTTTTACGGAATCAAAATGCTGCGGAATTATGGGTTTCATTTTGACGTGCATCTTGGAGCTGTTGGGTACCCGCTTCAACTCCAAGGAGGAGGTGTTGAAAAATTTCAAATTACGAAAATGGTTGCTTATTGGAACGAGAGTTGCATCGCAAAGTATAGTTCTATCTAATTAGCCTTTTTTAAAATGGTAGTTATGCTTTTAAACTTGTAATACTGTTAAAAATATTCGCTTAAAAATAAATAATTTTAGCAGTCATCACAACGTTGCGGCATTACTTTTTTCAGCAGTCATCACAATTTTTAAGTTGATTTGATGAATTCAAATGAAATTCTTCAGCGGAAGTAAAACCCTTACCCCCTTCACTGTTACGATATCTTTTAACCCACCTACGCTTATCTTTTAACTTTTTCCTGCTGCGCCACAGCGCCAAAGCTCATCCTGTGTTTGTCTGCGTATCACTGTAGTATTTACGTACGTACGTGCACTAACAAATATTTGCTCATTTGCATTTTTAACGTGAGCTTGTCTACCTAAATTTGAAACGTAAACGTACGTAATTGTTATGTTGTTGCATTTTTAGTTATGTCAGCATTGTCACTGTGCCTACACGATTCACAATTCCTTCTGTCGTACACTTAATACTTAATTCACTTAATAATTTTACATTTTGTCTCAGATCTCAAACTTTCAAGTAGCCCGTCTCATCTCTGTCTCAGATACACAGTCTCAGCCTCATTTCAATTTTTTACATCAAAATTGCGCACATACAAACATACATACATACATACATACATACATACATACATACATACATACATACATACAAACATACATACATACATACATACATACATACATACATACATACATACATACATACATACATACGTAGTCCCAAATTGTTCATTTTATTTCCAGGTCTCACACAAACCGTAATTTAATAGAAGTATGTAAATGAACTTAGAATCATAAGCATGATCTTACAAACTTGCTCGTTTCTTAATTTAAAAATCGTGGGCTCACTATATGCACTGTGGCTAGCACAGTCTGCTAATGTCACGGTTACAAGATAGGCTCAGAACTGTGAGCTGATGAGACACACTTTTGCAGATAGTTTTTTTGACAAATTTTCGCAGGCCGGGCCGCATGCCGAGCAGGGTAGAAAAGTGCAAATCGTGAAAAAACGCCAATTGCTAAATTTTTATAAACATGCAGATATAAACACAGCTATAATCGCACTTTGTCAATCACGGATGGTAACTTTTTCCGTCGTACACGAGTAGTTTTCTAGAAATTTGAAGTTGGCTCAGTGACAGACTGTTGGATAGTACAGCTATCCAATTATTTCAGGAAAATTCTTTTTCTTTTTCTTCCGAATTTCTTTCATTTTTCTTTGATTTTTCTTTCATTTCGTTTTTCTTTCGGTTTTCAACAAAGAAAGGTTGACGGATGCCTTTCGGGTCAAGTAACAAAGTTTTGTCAAGTCAAAAGTTCACCCATCCCTTTCTGTAATAATAGACAGCTACACATGAGGATGTGTGCGTGGCGGTTGCTACATATGTATATATGTGTGCGTGCAAAACTAGGCATATATGTATCTATCAATATGCGCCTAGGCCAATTAACTATCAATTAATTTTAAGTTAGGTAATGAGTTGACAGCTAGTCAACTACTCGTCTAAATTTTCTTTCTTTTTCTTTGATTTTTCTTTCATTTGCTTTTTCTTTCGTCCAAAATTTCTTCAATTTTTCTTTGCTTTTAATTTTACTGAAATAATTGGGTAGCTGTATATATACAGCTTTTCAGTCAATTTTTAGCCATCATAGCCTTTTTTGCGTAGAATTACTAAATATCTCAAGTGAGCCCATCGCCGGTCGGTTCGCCTTAAGAAGGAATTCTACTCCCAAACAGATGTTTATTTGCTGCGCAGCAGGTTTTGGTTCACTTCGTGAAAGTATAGGTTTGATATTCACAGACCTATTTTGCATTGGTCTTTGCTTGTTCATTTGTTAATGTAAGCTCAATGTATTTTGTGCGCATACACATACTCGCATTCCTCGTGTGCAATGCAAAATGTAGTGGTCCGATTTGTTTACAATCTGGCTACGAAAATCATTCAGCCTGTACGTACTACGTATTACTTCACAACCGTTTCTGCTCTTGTACTCTGCCGAACTGGCACTTATTATTTGCGTTTGCTTTTTTGTTTTGAATTTATACAAATTACTGTAATTTTTGTTTTATTCTTGGGCTAAACCCTAGGCGGCCTAACTTTCATTCTGTGTTCTGTAGTCCGTTGCGCCTACTGAATTAGCGTAGGTAAGCCCCATTCCAGTCTATCTCCGCCAACCCCAGCCCAGTTCTGAGACCTGCAAGCCCCGTCGGCTGTGCGGCCAGGGGAAGGGTGGGAAACAATTCTCTCAAACCGACAGCTACGTGTCCGTAAGCTGTAAACGCAAATTTTAACCTGTTCAAAACAGGGTTCTAAGTTTCTAAATCACAATCATTTTTTAAATTTCAATTCAATTTTACATTTTTTATATTGTACGAGTAAGGTTTTGGAGCTCCTTTCTTTTCGCAGAGAGTGTTATTGTAATTTAAACATGATTTATTTACAATCAATCTCCGTTTTTTAATATTTCCGCTGGAATATTGCACTAAATCCTTACAATGGAGAATTTCTGACTCAACAAACGAGCTTGTTAAGTATGCTATGCATATTTCTGTTGAAAATAGAAGAACGCATGTATTTAAGTGGAATTACAGGCAACAGAGATTAGAAACAAGCAGCAATTTTATGTAAAATTTATGGAGTTCTTATCCATGGCCATGACCACCATGGCACCAGTAGCAGTAATTTTTAGTGCAAATTGTATTCGGCAGAGTTTAAATCACTTAGAAGAAAATGCTTCAAAAGAAGTTAGACCTGTCGCTACGTACCTATTTATTTTTAACATCAGGAAAATTTTTTTGGTATTACTGGTAAAGTGTTGGTAATTTTATGCCTTTGTTTACAATCCAAATGATTATAAACCGTTAGTTGTTCGAAAATAGTTTTTTTGCCTTTGAGAAAAACATTAAGTAATATATTATGCTGCAAAAATAATTTTTTTATTTTCAAAAAAATATAAGGATAAAAACGTTCGTTGGGCCTTACGTCCGCGGTTCCCGTGCCGGTGTTAACCAACTAAAGACTTTGCCACAGCCCCAAGTTTCTCAGGGCTCATTTTAGGAGGGTTTCTATTGGCTTAAATGTATCAATATTTTTACACTCTCAAACATGCAGAAATATCCAAGGATATTGCAGGCTTAACCAAACAACTTTAGTTCAATAAAAATAGCCTAACACACCTCAAGGACTGTCCTGACTTCCTGAAGAAGACCCGGCTTTATCCTGCTCAGCCTACATACATTATGTACTTGGTTCTTTGGGCAAACTTTTAGCCATGTCATAACATGCATGGATATTAAAATTTTACGGTCATGACTATCCCAAGCATGCAGCAAACCATGAATACAGCCTCAAAACAACTATTGTACACTTTGGGCTAGTTTGGTCAATTTAAAGACCTATATTGCGAAATTTTCGGCATTTTAGAGCCAAACAAAACCAGCAAAAAGGTGGATATTTGATAGAACTGTACACTTTTTTGGAGCTTTTTTAAACAAATATTGTGTAAATATAATTAATAATTAATCACTTTTTTGACATAAAAAGTGTCGGTCAGCAAAAACTTAACTCATTGTGCCTTAGAAAACAGAATAAAATAATATCTTTTCATCTCGGCGCTACAGTAACCTGAACTTTTCAGCATCAACAAAAAAGCCTAGCTGACTGGCCGCCCGGGCCAGCTTACACACAAAACACGATCACACACAACACTAAAATTACACACAGACACGCACACTCAGTTTCCCCAGCGAATACACGTAACAAGTGTAATTTGCTAGAGAAAATCAAATGTAAGTTCCTGTCGCTACTGTGGTAGCGACAGGAAAAAGCTCTGTGAAGCCATGCAGCAATAAGAAAATACACAATACACAGCTGACCAAAGCTGACCAGTGAGTACTTTGGTATAGTAAATATTTGGTTAACAAGCTCTTTTGATGAGTCAGAAGCAAAGTTCTGCCCCTTCCATGTCGAATTTCAAAAAATAAATGAATGTTATATGGTGTTCAAGATAACGGCGCATTGCAGTATATGTGGCAACTAGGCATGGGCACGTTTAAACGGTTTGAACCGTTTAAACGCGTTTAAACGTTTAAACGGTTTGGAAACGTTTAAACGTTTACGGGTTCAAAAAACGCGGTTTTCGAACCGTTTAACGTTTAAACAAACGTTTAACCGCGTCTAAACGTTTAAACGTTTAAACGTTTAAACGCGGTTAAATGCTCACTTGTTTAACCGTTTAAACGTTTAAACGCGCTTAAACGCTCACTTGTTTAACCGTTTAAACGTTTAAACGCGGTTAAACGTTTAAACGTTTAAACGTTTAAACGCTTACATGTGTAACCGTTTAAACATTTTATACGCGTTTAAACGCTTACATGTTCAACCGTTTAAACGTTTAAGCTTACTTTTCACTCTAAACGTTTGTTTAACCGCTTAAACGTTTAAACGCGCTTAAACGCTCACTTGTTTAACCGTTTAAACGTTTAAACGCGGTTAAACGTTTAAACGTTTAAACGCTTACATGTGTAACCGTTTAAACGTTTTATACGCGTTTAAACGCTTACATGTTCAACCGTTTAAACGTTTAAGCTTACTTGTTCAACCGTTTAAACGTTTAAACCCGTTTAAACGCTCACTTGTTTAACCGTTTAAACGTTTAAACGCGCTTAAACGCTCACTTGTTTAACCGTTTAAGCGTTTAAACGCGGTCAAACGTTCAAACGTTTAAACGTTTAAACGCTTACATGTGTGACTGTTTAAACGTTTTATACGCGTTTAAACGCTCACATGTTCAACCGTTTAAACGTTTAAGCTTGTTCAACCGTTTAAACGTTTAAACCCGTTTAAACGCTCACTTGTTTAAACGTTTAAACGTTTAAACGCGGTTAAATGTTTAAACGTTTAAACGTTTAAACGTTTAAGCGTTTAAACGTTTAAACGCGTTTAAACGTTTAAACGTTTAAACGTTAAAGGTGGTAGTGTCACCAAAGCAGTTTTGCTCATAGGTTGCAAAAAGAGAGCTTTTTGCTTTGAAATTGTACGTTCACTGAGATACTAGTAAAATGCTATATGATGTCAAATAAATACTACCAGACACTAGACTACCAATATCTACCAATATTTTGAACCAATCACCATTTGTAAGCCAGACATCACACAAAGAGGCATAAAAGTTCAAAAAATCAAGCCAGAAATCAGATTGGCTAGCTTGTGAAGTACGTGTAACGTTTTGACGCACAATATTTTGTCGCAAATAAGAAAAATGAAAAATAAAGGTTCGTTTTTCTTTAGATTTCAAAATAAGCTTCTAGATTCTTTACAATTTATCATTATTGCTGAGGGTACTTCACAGTTTACGCACAGTTTCACAGTTCAAACAGGTATTACTCCGCAACCACTCAAGCAATTTGCATTAAATTTTGTTGGCATAAACTAGAGCATATGTGCTTTTAGTCTGTGAAAATAATCTAAACAAAAAGTTTTATAATTGTGACGAAATTATCGAATGTGAATAGGTTTTCGAAACGTCATTTTTCCGACTTTGCGACTTCACTGCTAACTGTATGCTGCATCAAATTTGCTGAAACTCAACGGAATTATTTGCCTTGAAACATATTTTTAGAATATATAAAGAACAATGACCTATCTTTCACTGAAAAAGTTTTATAGTCGCGCAAAATCGACTGCTTTCGCGACACTACCCCCTTAAACGCGTTTACGGTTAACCGTTTAAACGGTCAAAAAACGTTTACAACCGGAAAACGCGTTTAAGCGTTTAAACGCGTTTTCTCATCTGTAAATGCGAGCGTTTAAACTTTTACAGATTTTTGTAAACGTGCCCATGCCTAGACAACTGATAGTTGTCGGCCGAAAAGTAGTGCCCGCTCAAAAATCACTCAATTTAAACATTTTTTCAAATTAGATTTTCATATTATACTAAAACATTATCGGAAAAAATAATTCGCAAAAAATCATGTTGTTCTTTTTACTGCTCTACAGCTACTCGAACTAACTAAATAACTGCTAATTTTACTAACAGATACGTCAAATTTACTAGAGGATATGGCATGGAAGTAGAGACGACCGAAACGTGTTCTGCCACGGATATGTTTTTTACGGGCTCTAGTGCGGCAACTTTTGGGTCAAGCTGTCGCGGGCGTGTAATATGCCAAATTCAAGACAACTGGAACGAGGTCTGTGACCAAACTGGTGGGTCTATTTCTGCTGGTGTTTACAGTTCAACGCTGAAACTAAATTTACTCTTAAAAATTAGTGAATCACTTATGTAAATGTAAACAACAAACTATATGAAATTTAGAGGTAGAGGTAGGAAAAGCGCATATGTATGCGCGCAGCATATTATATAATAGTGATGACTAAATTCATGCAGATTCCAAAGTCACTGACGGAGTCCGGAGTCAGGTAATGAATATCAAAATTACCGAAAGTAAATTGGGCCTGTGACGTCACTTATTTGACTACTATAACTGACTGCAAAACTGACGTCAGTGACGCTGACTCTGGGGTCATATGATGTTAACTTTGAGCTGAAATGCAGCCAAAAATTATAGCGGCGACAAAAGCCAGTATAGCGGTGGTAAAAAAAGGCTATTATTATAACAAATAATGTTTCTGACTGGAACCAAACATCCACGAAGGAATAGACAAAATTGTTAAAAATAGCGGCGACAAAAGACAAATGCTATTATCATCAATAACGTTTGTGACTGCGACCAAACATCTACAGTACCAAACCATATTGCATATATATATACTTAATACGTATCGTCTAACTTGTTACGTATATGTAAATAACTAAATTGGCTGCTAAATCGCAGTCATTTACTTGATTTTGAAATTGCCAAAATAGCCACTGGCTATGAGTCGCCGTGACCTACGTGGCAATCAAAGGCAAATACGATGTGGTTATTTTCGCTATCGCCGCGATAACCTCGACGCTACAGCATAAACAGCAATCGTTGTGGCTATAACTGATATACTGGACAGAAGTCAGGCAAAAAGCAGTTATCGCCAAAAACGCCTGTAAACATTTAATAGTCAGTTAAGGGGGTAGTGTCGCGAAAGCAGTCGATTTTGCGTAACTATAAAACATTTTTAGAAAAAGATACGACATTGTTCTTTATATATTTTGAAAATATATGTTGAGGCAAGTATTTTCGCCAAGTTTCATCAAAATTGATGCAGTATACTGTTTGCAGTGAGGTCGCAAAGTCGGAAAAATGACGTTTTAAAAACCTATTCACATTCGATTTTTTCGTCACAATTATCAACTTATTTGTTTAGTTTGTTTACATAGACTAAAAGAACATATGTTGTAGTTTATGCACACAAAATTTAGTGCAAATTGCTTGAGTGGTTGCGGAGTAATACCTATTTGAACTGTGAAACTGTGCGTAAACAGTGAAGTACTCTCAGCAATAATGATAAATTGTGAAAAATTTAGACGCTTATTTTAAAATCAAAAGAAAAACGAACCTTCATTTTTCTTTTTTCTTATTTGTGGCAAAAAACAGTGCGTCGAAACGTTATGTGTGCTTCACAAGCTGGCCAATCTGATATCTGGCTGAATTTTTTGAATTTTCATGTCCTTATTGTGTGATGTCTGGCTTACAATCGGTGATTGGTTTAGGATATTGGTAGATATTGGTAGTCTACTGTCTGGCAGTACTTATTTAACACAGTATAGCATTGGACTAGTTTCTCAGTGAACGTGCAAGTTCAAAGCAAAAAGATCTCTTTTTGCAACCTATGAGCAAAACTGCTTTCGCGACACTACCCCCTTAACTAAAATAGGGTAAGACGGCGAATATGTTTGTACGCAGGCTGCACAATAAAATTGACGCGTTATCTTGTTTTGCATTAAAGCGGGTCTTGATTTTTCAGTTCTCTGTATCGTGTTTTTTTTAGTTTTTTTATACCTTCTGTAGAAAATTTCGTGTAGACAAATTCTTGTACACCCAATAAAGTGTTAAGCATACGTTTTGCGAAGCTCTCGTAGTTTACTGCAGTTGATTTTGATATATTGATTTGAATATTTAATTTTTATATCCCAGACGGCTTCAATTGTAGTCGTAGTGTTGCTTGAAGTCCAAGTTAAACAAAGCAAGTTTTGCCGTTTGAATATTTTTACATAAGCGTTGAAAATATAATACATCGGGTAACACTGCGAATAACAGTTGATTCTTAGTTTTTTTGTTTTAATATATCTAGGTAATGACCATAAGTGGATTCCTGGTGATGACATTTCTTTTGTCAAAGACAATTTATTTGACAACTTACCTGGTTTTAATGCTTTTTTCGCAAGTGTTGATCCAGAAATGTTCTTCACTTACGTGAACAATTTGGTACGTTTAAAATAATTGTATAATTATAATCACAGTTTTTTGCGCATGCATAAGAGCTTGTGTACGCGAACGTTATTTTTTATTCGAAATTCAAAATTTTTAACGGTTTTGAATTCCTAGAGTTTAAGTATGTTTTTGAACTAGTCTAAACTAGACGCACTAGTTTTGTATTACATAATATTCAAATAAAAAAATTTTAAACATTTCAAGATATCAATCACTGTAAGTAAGTAATACACTAGTCTATTTCTTATAAGGACATAATAACAATAACTTTAAAGGATTATATCTAGAAACTTAATTTTTGCATCTTCAATAAAAAACTTCATTTCATGACTTTAAGTTTTTAAACATTTTTAATTAGCGTATGAGTTTTAGGCGTTATTAACGTTTTAAAAATTTTGGCACTGCTATAATTTGCTCTCAAAAAGACTGGTTGCGCTACTAGCATTGTAGCTTCAACTTTCAATGTTTACATTGAGCAAGTGCACATGCATTTGCTATAAATAAACATTAAAACTTGTGAGTATGATGCTTTTTTTAAATAAATTTTTAAATTGCTTTAAGACATTTTTTATAATTTTATCGTCTGTAGTGTAAGCGCACGTATTCCCACAGTTTTCAATTTTCTGTGGCCTCCTAACTGAGAGTCCACAATTTCACCCAGTCTCATACACCCCTTAGAAAGCCGTATCATTTAAAAACTTGTATTAAAAATCAAGTTTAACTCTTTATGACACCACTTCTGATTTACAATTACATGATACCTTCCAAATGTACTACACAGTACACAGATCAAGATTGTGCATTATGCTTTTCCGTTTGGTTTACTATGTTAAAGTTTCGTCAATCATAACGATTTTAATATTTTTAGTTATTCTTACTTAAAGGTCAAATTTATTTTTTTTCACAGTTTTAGCAGTTGTTATTTTATTACATTTGTGTTTTAGTAATCATATTTTTATATTATTATCTAAACTGAATTATTAGAAAAAATTTAAATAGGGAATAGGAAACGGTGGTATGTAATTTGTATGCGTAAATAGGCAATTTGTTGCTTGCCGCTATATCTGTCTGAATAGGGTATCAAAAATAATGATACATGGCACTGTGCCCTTGAGCCAGGCATGTGCAATTTCAGCCTTTACCTCAATATGTATGACCAAGCAGATGTGTTTCAATGTTTTCGATTGTATTATATTATTAACGCCTTCTGACTATGAGACAGCGTTCTGTTTTGCTGAGATTGGTGTTAAATGCATTTTTGTTAGCAGCCATAACGAATTATTCGTCGACTGCAGTGAAAATTTGAGCTAGTCTGCCGTTCAAAATTGGCAAGTTTCTAAGCGCTGCGCACCCTACCTTAAACCTAATTGGGCTAAAGTTTCTTTAATAAACTCCAAAGATGGGCTTTACAGAGATATATCCCAATCTGAGACCCCACTCCGAGTACGCTAAATAAGGGCCAAAAACGTTTAATTGAGAACAATCTGCTTACTAGTTTTAATATTCACTGCGTCGCCAGAGTCCTTGAGCTCAAATTCGCTGACAAAAGACAGCGGGAGCTGTACTATGGGAGTGAACAAACAAGTGACAGCGCAGCTATACTGAGTCACTGTTGGGTAAGGCAACCAAATCACATTATACAATATTGATGGACAACATGGAACAAAATACATGAATGAATGTTGGAGAAAAATGTGGCATATGTACAATGGTCTGGAAAACTGTTAAATGCTCAAAAAATTGACAGTCATGTTTTTAAAGTATATACACCGGTTTTGTATTTTGTAGCTAATACAAAAACTGATGCGACAAAGTACAACTTCATAGTACAACAAAAACGTAAAAGGTTACAACAATGCACTGCAATGCCAAACACGGCGTTACTAGCAGCGCTTGCGATTGACAACATAAACAAATTCAATAAAAAGGCCAATCGTTTTCGTATGTATGTCTTTAATTAAGCTTAAGAAAAATAGTGCGCTGTCAAAATCACAATCTGAGATTGATTTGTAAACTCCCTAAGCATGCTGTCCTGTTACTAGACATACTCTTGCAACCGGAACTGTGAATTTTCCAATACATAAAGCTTTCTATTATGATGCTTATTTGCTGCGCAGCGTGTTTTGTTTTAGTATACATTAGATTTTTAGTCCAATTAATGGGTTTTGCGTGTTAAGATCATGGCTACGCCGATGAGCAGAACTCACTAGAAACCCCATTTCAAACTAATTTAAACTAGACGCACTACACTTGTATTCTAAAATAAATAATGCAGAAATACACTAAATATTAAATACTTAATTAAAACTATTTATATTAAATTATATTAAATTAACAATAACTTAGAAGTGCAGTTAATATTAATAATAATAATAATCCAAATGTGACCCAAAATGGACCAAGGTTCCTGTACCGAGTGAACTTAGCATAAACTCAAAAAACTAACAATAATAATAAAGTAACCTAAACTAAAGATGATTCATAATAATCCATAATTTAGAAAACGTTTTTCAAATACTGGCCAATGGCAGATGCAATCCGGCGCTGCCGACTAATGTTGGAGTATATTAAATATTTGTTTAATACACCTGACGAACCTATTGGACATGTGTTTGGCAACCGTAGTGACCATTTGGTACTGTACTGCGATGACAGCGGACAACAATGTGACAGGTATAAAATAATAATATATTGTATTTGATGCACAACTTGTTCGTGATTAAGGTTTGGTAAGAGTTCAGCTGGCATGCAGCTTTCCATCCTGCAAGTCTCATCACACAAACATATAAATTTCAAAACCATAAAACCAGTCTTAAGCCCAAAATAAGGCCTGAAGTGTGAGCCTTAAGCCTAAATCATGTCCTGTCACAAATGCAAAAGCAGACATTACACTTGTTATGCACGTCTTTGTGTATTAGCTTGCCAAATTTCGTGTGTGGTTGCATGTCATTTTTACTATTATGTAATTTAAAAAATATTTTAACACTATTTTTAGCCAAAAAATTTTAATCAGAAATATTTGTAACTTTTTTCTTGCTGCCTATTTGGTCAATTACGTATTTATTACAGCAGTCACTTAACAAGCTATTTACTTTGACGGTAAACTGACCCTTAATTAAATGACATATACAGACTGAAGCCCCGGTCAAACATTGTCCGTAAAAGTTTTCTTAATTCTCTAAGCATAATAATTTTCGAGTATATGCTGTACAAAACCGTGTCAATTAGAGATACAAGATGGAACAAACTAACTGCAAAAAAACGTCTTTTAATTAAATAAACTTTGTGATGGAAGGGTGAGTCAGAATTTGTACCCTACGGTGAGAACATTCAAGTCATAAGTACATATGTGCAGCTAAAGAAATCTAAGGGGAGGCGTCAACAGCACGGTAGGTGCCATGCTGAATGGAAAAGTAGTAGAAGAGTCTGTAGACGAATCTGAGAAAAGGAGCCGAGTCAGGTACAATGACTGCAAAATGCTAGTCTTCAATGGTTCTATATTAATGGTGTGTCAGCGCGGTAGAAATCCCTCAGTTTAGTCTTCCGGTAAAAGCTAGCATACCCAATGATTGCCGGTAAACCACTAGGAAATACTGAATGAGGTAAACTTGAAGTCCAATGTCCTACGTGTAATTATGATACCGGATTGTCCACGTGCAAGCCATAGGTTTTTAGTGTCAGCCACAACTTTTTAGTGCAACTCAGCACTTTTTTTTTATTGTAATAATACATTTTTGTCAAAAGTAAAAACCCCACGTATTTCATTCATGTGAGTTCATGTCGGGTGTAAGGTCATATATTAGAAAAAATTCAAAACGATAGTGTCCTACAGCACTATGGTCATAAAATTGACATGAACTACATATGAAGAGAAATAGACAAAAGTGCTTTCTAGATATTAAGTTTACGTTCATGTAAATTATTATGTAATATATAATTTATAATAAGCAATAATAATAATAATAATAAACAATAACTAAAATAAGCAGTGCGTTTTATCTGGTTAAGAAAAGGTCGCTGGGTAGCGTGTTCTTGTAGTCGGACTTTCACACGTCATTTGGTATGCCAAACATCAAACTGCTTCCAACCCATTGTAAGTTTTTCACCGTTACATAAACACTAAACAGTATGCGAATGCTCTGAAAATTTGTATTCGAATACTGCTTGTTTAGGCACAATTTCAAATATTTTGTTGACAAGCAACAGGGAGAATGCTACTCCTATTACAACAAAGCAACAATCAGACCTGGAGAAGACTCAGGCACAGTTTTATATTACTCTTTCGATTAAATTTGTTTTAAAAAAATAAATTAAGCTGCTTATAAAATTAGAAACAACTAGTCAAGTGGCTACAACTTATAGTAAGCAAAGGACTCTCTATTCCATGTCAAAAATTGGAACCCTGACGACCCCATAGTAGGGTACGGTACTGTGATGAGGCCATATGATGATGGGTTCAGAAAAGTTCTAGCAAAAATGGATCACGCATTCGTGTTCAGGAGCCCAAATACCCTCAGAAACATCAAAATTCCTATTTAGAAAATTGTACCCCATAGAACCCTGATTTGTGAGGGTCACGTGACCCAGGCCGGAAGCGGATTCCACCAAAGTTAAGAAAAAATACAGACATGCATATACAATGGGGTTGCCTTTGCTTCGCACTTTGTCGGCAACCCAATAAAATTTGTCGTTAGTAGTTTTACTGCTTTTTGGCTGCCAAAAGGTCTTTCACTTTCAGTTTCTTTCAGTGCTCTTTGTAAATCGGAAGGGTCAACACGGTGGAAATGTTTGCATTAAATTTGAACTTGCAATCAAGTATTGATGGAAATCATTAGCTGATTTTGTCACCAGGTTATGAAAAAATATAATACAACAGTTTCTGACGTTCGGCCAGAAATGTTGGAACCCTGAGACAAAAAAGTTGGCGTTATTTTTGATCAATTTTTGGTCTATCAAGTATGTTGGCATTAAAACCCATCACATACATCTATATTTTTGCAATAAACTCATGGGCGAGAAGGAAAATTTTCTCACAGTCCGTGATGTGTTGGCCAAACATGGTTTTTAAGCAATTCTGGCGGTTTGCGTTTTAAAATACTGTGAAGCTGTCGCCGCCCACGATTGTGTACTGACCTGCAGCTGTGCCGAGTTGCAGGCCAAGTATACCGAGCTGCAAGCCAAATGTCCCGAGCTGGAGGCCTGCTCTACCGACTTTTAATTTTATGTTTAACCTTAATATAATCCGTTTCTTATTGCGTTAGTGCAATGTAGATGCATTACATTGATATTCATATTTTAATGTTCATCGGGCAGGGCCCATAACAATACAACTAGAGTGTCAAAATGTCAAAAGACTACCGTCTCAATAATGATTTATGAACAGTTACTTTTAACGCGCCAAGTGTTACTTCATTTGTTCCTGTTGCGCCACAGCGCAACAGGTACTTTATTCTTGGTTTGTATAGAATTTGCAGAATCTTCAAATAGACAGACTTACCTGTTATTTCCGGTAGCTCGACTTTCCAGTGTTAAATAACACTGGAAGGTCTACCACTCCAGTGTTAAATAACATTGTAAGGCTTTTCTTACCACTGTTGAATAACACTGGAACGCCTACCCTTCCAGTGTTCCTTCCAGTGTTAGTAAATAACAGTAAAAAAAGCGATACCACTCAGAATACTCAGAATGCAAAAACTCAGAACCGGTGGGGTTTCGAACCCCCAAACTTCTGACTTGGAATCAGATGCTCGGCCAATGCTTAACGCACTATCACCTGAGCCAACCGGCCTTGATTGTCGAAGATCTTGGTTACAAAAATTTCAAAACCGAAAACCGCTATGGGTCACTTCTTTATTAGTTTCTTTTTCACATGTTAGTCATATGTTTTAATCCAGCTAAAAGCAAAGTTCTGAGCTTGAACGTGGCTACACCTGACCTTATTGTCTATGGGTCACATCGGCTGGAAAACGTGTCAAGCTTTCAGTATCTCGGAAATCTCGTCAACAATGACAGCAATCTTGGAAATGAAATCTCAGTTAGAATTGGTCGTTCAAAAAGAACCTTTAACCAGCTCTAGAACTGCTTTTTCTCAAGGCAGGAAATTTATGTAGACACAAAAACTCGAGTCTACAAGGCTGCTGTACAGTCCATCATGTTATATTGCTACGAGGCATAGCCATTAACAAACACCTTGGTGAAGCGTCTAGAAGCCTGTGATCTATATCATCTACGCAAAATCCTCGGCATACGATGGGAGGCGCACATCACAAACAAACAGGTGCTGGTCGAAAGCAACATGGTGTCCGTAGGGCAGGTTATCCAGAAGCGCCGCTTGACGTGGCTCGCCGCGTTCTGAGAATGCAGCCTAATCGAGTACCAGCCCAGCTTCTCCTTAAACCATACTCAGCTGAATGGAAGCGTCCTAGAGGGGGAGCTGGCATGACGTGGAGAAGACTGGTGCACGCGGACACTCGCAGCTTAACAAAAAACATACGCCATCGGAGGCGAAATGCAGCTGATTGGGGGCCAGGCGGGACTCTTTGTCTCGAATACCTCCAAGACCTCGGTCAAAACAGACAACAGTGGTCACAGTGTGTACGGACAATAATAGAACGGTAGCCATGGGACTTCCTGAGGCATCACCATAAGGCAGGCAGGCTGGCAGGCAGGCATATGTTTCAAATTGCTATGTTAACAGTACAACATAACTGTACGGATAGTAGAAAGAAAGACGGTGTACTGAGATTCTGTGTGTCACTTAATCGTATTTTATGCTATTTTGAAACTATCGTATTTGTACCTCGCTGGTCTACTCTAGTGGTACAATTCTCGGTTCGGATGCGAGAAGTCCCCGCTTCAAATCCCGCAGGAAATTTTTTTTATTTTTTCTAAATAAAACTTTTGCGATAAATAGTTTAACTTGATTTTTTCTGTCCAGAAACTTTCAATTGTCTATTTTTGGCCATTCCAAACGTTCTTTATGATCAATCAAAGTTTTTTCAAATCCATTTTACAGGATTTTTGAAGAAAACGGCTCGAAAAACTAGGTACCTAATTTGGGTCGGGTCATGTAATGTTTTAAAGGTCCCGTAACCCAAATTGTTTCGTAACCCAAATTTTTACCTTTATGCCTTAAATTTAAAGCTATTTTGCGGCAATTTTATAAGTTTAAAAATAAACATGCTTCATTTAGTTTCGGTAGGTTTTGTGATGTAATTAAAATTTCTATTTAAATCAACCAAACTGCATATATATAATGAGTAATGACTTCTTCTGTTGAGAATACTGCTAATTTTGCCAAAAGCTACCTGCTACACGTACACCGCCACAAAAGCGACAATTTGAGCTCAGAAATCTAAAAAGCATAAAACCGACTGCATTAGAAACTGCGTACTTTTCTGACTTGAAGTTTTGGGTTTTTTACATTTACCGATGAGCGGTCACAGCACAAGATTAGTTTAAACAATTCACTCTAATTCAGACAGAGTGTCATGTTCTTCCAATGATGCACTCTTGTATTGTTCAAAGTTACTTTTGTTCGCGATTAATTTTTACTGCGCAACAGGCCTAATGTTGTCAAGCGTTCACCCTTCTCACTCTCTGGACTACTTTTGCAGTAAACTTTTGCTTGTTTGATTATATAATATGTGTTAATAAGATAGTAATTGTATGTAACAGTGTAATGTAATCTAGTTTAAGGTAGCGCTCTGAATAACCAACTTTGGGCGACAAAATTTTTCACAAACGTTTTCGTTAATTAACTCAACAAGAAAAGTTGTTCCAAATTAAATATGCTTTCATTTGATGCATATAACGTCAAGTTTTGTTCAACTTGAAATTTTAACCTATTATTCAATGGGAAAAGATCTTTAAATCGATCTACCAAAAAATTCTATATGGCTTTTGCTACTTTTTGAAGCAGTTCTATGTAGCTAATTGCTAGTTGCAACTTTTAAAAAAGTCGTTTGTGTTGGCAAACCTTTCTAAAAAATTTTTGAAAATACGTTGACCAACATTGACAAAAATACACTATATTCCTAATTTTTAATTACTATAAACTAACTTTTCGTTAGCTACTTTTTGGCTTCTGAAACTTTTCTGAACGGATTTTAGCACAGAAAAATTAGCTCTATTTTTTGGAAAATACGTATGTGTAGGCAAACTTCAGGTTTCTGAAATTGGGCTATAGCGTATATTTTTTAAGATTACTGTCAGCTGCGAAAACCGATCCGGATGAAACTTTGCAGACTGTTAGAGCAGATATACATGGAGGCGCCGAACTTCTTGAATTGTAATTATTACGATTTGGCTCAATATCATAGGCTGTTTAAAACGTCACTTTTGATAGAAATTAAAATAAGTAAAAATTATTGCAAATAACAAAAATTTGATTGTTAAATTTGGTTGAGGCACCATTGAGCTACGTCATTTCAAAAATTATTCAAGTTTTTCAAAATTTCAATTTTGATGCAGTAATAAAATTTGCTAAAATGTTTTGAGACTCATCAAACTTTGCAAAAATGCTTGCCTGGTGTTCACCTTGATTGCACTTAAGCAAAAAAGTTCGTATCACGAAAAAACAAAAAATTATAGCAATTTGACTTATTGGAAGCTACTCAGAGCACCCCCTTAAGGGGGTAGTGTCGCGAAAGCAGTCGAGTTTGCGCGACTATAAAACTTTTTCAGTGAAAAATAGGTCATTGTTCTTTATATATTCTGAAAATATGTTTTAAGGCAAATATTTTTGCCAAGTTTCAGCAAAATTGATGCACCATACCGTTAGCAGTGAAGTCGCAAAGTTGGAAAAATGACGTTTTGAAAACCTATTCACATTCGATAATTTCGTCACAATTAAAAAACTTTTTGTTTAGACTCTTTACCCAAAGTAAAAGTACATATGCTCTAGTTTATGCACACAAAATTTAGTGCAAATTGCTTGAGTTGTTGTGGAGTAATGCCTGTTTGAACTGTGAAACTGTGCGTAACCTGTAAAGTACTCACAGGAATAATGATAAATTGTAAAAAATTGAGACACTTATTTTGAAATCAAAAGAAAAACGAACCTCCATTTTTTATTTTTCTTATTTGTGGCAAAAAATTGTGCGTTAAAACATTACATGTACTTCACAAGCTGGCCAATCTGATATCTGGCTTGATTTTTTGAAAATTTATGTCTCTATTGTGTGATGTCTGGCTCACAAATGCTGATTGGTTAAAAATATTGGTAGATATTGGTAGTCTAGTGTCTGGCAGTATTTATTTGACACCATATGGCATTTTACTAGTTTCTCAGTGAACGTACAATTTCAAAGCAAAAAGTTCTCATTTTGCAGCCTATGAGCAAAACTGCTTGGGCGACACTACCACCTTAAGAGACGGCTTGCAGCTCGGTACACTTAGCTTGCAGGTCGGTACGTATGGCTTGCAGCTCGGTATCCTCGGCATGAAGCTTGATATTCGTGCCCAGCAGCTCGGTACACTTAGACTAAATTGGCACACTTTTGGCTTGCAGCTCAGTACTTACCCCGCCCACAGACCCCTGTACTCTACAATTGCGTTGACTTAACAAAAAAGCCTATTGACAAATTCAAACTACAGCTGTCCATTTCAGGAAAATTAAAAGCAAAGAAAAGTAAAAAAATTTTGGGCGAAAAAACAGCAAATTTGAAGTAAAATGAAAAAATAACAAAATTTTGACAAACAATTGACTAGCTAGCAACTCGTTACTTAATTTAAAGTTAATTGGCTTAGACGCATATTGATAAACGCATATAGGTATTCATACTTCTGCACGCACACATGTGCAGCATTTACATATTTTATATGTAGCTGTCTGTGTCAAACCCCTTTTACCTATGACACTTCAGTATGATCCCACAAACACAATTCCTAACCAATAATTTGGTTTATTATTATAATCGACTGTTGCAATGACTTTACACATTTTGAGTAGCACAATGAAATTTACAATAGTTATCTCCAAACACAATTAAAAATATCGACGTCCTCAAAGTGTATATAACTCTAGCAGATACATATGTTTAACTACCACTGT
>JASANF010009176.1:0-64946 GCA_030248245.1 Trissonchulus sp. WLG1_4
ATTAACTGGACTAGATGAAGTTGATTAAATTTACTGGATTAGATTAACTGAATTAGATTAATTAGACTAATAGGAATCCCTATCACGTTCCACAGCGCAAGGGCGGCGGTCCGGGCTACAGTGCAGAGCATACATGTAACGGGGTCAAAATTTGGGGGGCCCTCTCTGGCCAAATTTTGGGGACCCCCCCTTATCGACCAAAAATACCCAAAATTTGTCCAAAAAAGTGCTATTTTTACTAAATTTTGGGGACCCTGCTCCCCCCGGCCCCACGATTTTTTTGGGGGGGTGCCCCCCCATCCATACATATATGGTGCAGAGCCAGTTTCGAAATGCCATAGATTGCCCTCGATCAATCAAAAAGACCTTAAATGTTGTAAAATTTTCAAAAAAAGTATATATGGTTTGTCTCTGTATATCCTTTAGTTCCTATTTTTGAAAACCTACTTATCCCCTGTTACGCCACTGAGCGGGGTATGATTTTTTATTTTCTTCTGCTCCCATTTGTCAGAAAAAAACCAGAAAAAAGTAGAAAAAAACTAGATCGTGAGACTGGCAGTTAGAAAAAAACCAGAAAAAAGTCAAAAAAAAGTTAAAAAAAATTAGAAAAAAACCAGAAAAAAAAACAGAAAAAAACTAGATATTCGTCAGGAAGAATTAGAAAAAAACTAGAAAAAAACCAGAAAAAAACTAGATAATTTTTTCTAGTTTTTTTCTGGTTTTTTTCTAGTTTTTTTCCAGAAATAATTTTCCTGTGAGGTGGCGCTTAGGGAAACCAACTTTGGCGTTTAATTTTTTTCAGCTGCATTTTTGATCATAATATCTTGAAGAAAAGTTGTTCAGAACGAAAAGGGCTTTCATTTGATGTGCATATTGTGATTAAAAATTTTTTTCTAGTTTTTTTGACAATTTTGTAACCGTAGCTTAAAATTTTTTGTTTCAATATAAAATGATCACAATGAAAAAGTGAAACGTGTGGGCAAACCTTACATTTTTGTGTAGCGAAATCGACTACTTTTTTTGGACCTGGGTCCCAGCTGCCGATTGCGATCGAGTTGAAAATTTGCACAATGAAAGAAAGAATATAAATGCAGACGTGAAAGTTTTTCGATTTTCAAATTTTGGCTCGCAGCACTTTTTGTAGTCGCTCAAACACAAAAGATTTTTGAAAAATCGTTTTTCTGCAAAATCAAAAATAGAAATAAAAAATCGAAGATCAATCACGTCTAGAGTTTTGAAAAATCTTTCTATTGATACCAAGATCGTCAAAATCGGTTGAAGTTTCGCTGAGCTAGGTCAAAAATAAAATTAGTGTGAATAGGAAATTCGACATGGTCATAAAATTTGACACATTCACATTAAAGTGCTGAAATGTATTGTAAATAGGTTTTTTTGAGGTCTCTTTGATGTAAAATCAAAATGGTATTAGTACTGACAGCATGAGCTTAGCGCCAAACATGACTTTTTGAGGTGAGCGCCACCTTAAGGGGGCGCTCCGGGAATCAAGGATTTGGGCCGTATTTTTTAAAAACAGCCAAAACGACCTATCAATCTTGAAGGAAATTTGCCCAAAATACTATTTCTGATGTTTTGACGTGCATATCTCCATAGCAAACAATTTGGAAAAAAATGGACAAATTACGGATTTTATTCGACTTTTACACAAATTCAGCAAGTAAGCCAGTGCATCAACGCTTTTAGAGATTTCCAAACAGACAATACGCAGATTTTATTAGTCGTAATGAAAAATTAAAACAATTTTATTGCGTTCTGTGCAAAAAAATCGCACAAGAAAACATTTTCAGAAGCAGCAGACTCAAATATAGGCCCGTAGTCACATACTAAGTGTAACGCTTAAACTTAGTGTTTACACTTAGTGTTAGCGCTTATAAGCGCTAAGTGTTATTCACATACTTAGTGTTTATTTAAGCGCTTAGCAAACACTAACGCTTAACTTAGCGTTTAAATTTTGTATGCACATACTTAAAATTTAGTGTTTGGCTTAGAATTAAGCGCTCAAGTTTAGGGACCTCGGGAGCTCCCTAAGCGCTAAGCGCTTAGTTAGTGGATGGTGTGGGGAAGGGGTAGGGAGAGTGGGGGAGGTTCTTGGCCGCCATGGGAAGGAAGGGCATGCAATTTAGGATATATTAGTGACATTTTCCGACCAATTCGATCCATTTTGCTCGTTTAATCGCCAAAAATAAAAAATGCACTTTGTTGTCCAAATTCGTTTTTTTACATTTTTGAGTAGAGCATCTTAATCGAAGTAATTTTTCTTCAAGAACTTCTATTTGAAAATTTATATTTTTCATGATATGCCCCCTGAAACATGCAGAGCTGATTTTGCATTTTTCAGGAATCCACCTGCTGAAAACATTTTTTACAAATGTATAGTTCGAGAAAAATATATATTATTAATAAGAAATAGTAATTTAAATAAATCTATAATCGGATTTATAAATGCCAAATGGAAATGCGGATAAATAACGAATTCCGTATCCACATCAAGCAGGAAGCGCACTTCAAGCCAAAGCCAAAACTAAGCACAAAAGTTGCTAAACGCTAAGTGTAGTATAACACTAATTTTTAAGCGTTTATTTTGTAAATAACAGTTTAGTACAAATTAAACGCTAACACTTAGCAAACGCTTAGCGTTAGTATGTGAATAACTCTTAGTATGTGAATACGGGCCATAGACTGTGTGAATACAAAACCAATTTTTCGGCATTCGATTATAAAATGCTGGTAATATATTTTTCTACAAAATTTTGCACAATTATAGCCTTGGGCTCTGCGCAGTTGAACAATTTTTTAGTTTTTTAAGATAAAGCTTAGAAATTTTTTTATATGAATTTTGTTGCTCAGAGTTCGACTTAGAAAACACATAATGAAATTTTTTATCCAAACCCGACATAAATGTTAAAAACCAAAATAATGTTCAACTAGAGAAGCACATAAGCTACATTTGGGTATACAAAGTGTGACTATACGCAAAGTATAAGCAGAGTTATCGTTTGCCGAAAATTCACTCACGTTTGGTGCTCTGGGAGTCACGTGACATGATCACGTGATTTGAAATTTTGCCTCCAGTGTTCTTTTGTGCCATACTACATATATGTGTAGTAAAGTTTGACATTTGACAATTTTCGATGTAACCCCCGATTCCCGGAGCGCCCCCTTAAACCTAAGCCCTAAGCCTAAGCCTAAAGGCCGATTCACACGCTGCTATTCTGCCGCAGCGTTTTCGCCGCTGCGGCAAAACGCACTGTCTGAACAGACGCAGCAATTTCAGTGCGGAATGCATGCGTCTTGATTTTTCCGCAGCGTTTTAAACTATTGAAAACGATTTAAACGTTGAAAAGATTTAGAAAAGATTTAGAATGTTGTTTAACGTATATATACACTGTCTTCTTGGTACTCGTGTGAAAGTTTTGCTGATTTGTTAACTATGCCTAAACTAACAGTGTATATGACACAATTTGTATGTTTGCTGAATTTTCAAAGTAAATATATTTTTCTTTCTTCTTTCTTTCTAAACGCCAGACTGTAATTCGGCCTGCGTTTTTAGTGAGTTTTGATGCTGCGGATATGTTGGTTTCAACAATATTCGCAAAGCTGTTTGTCATATTTTTAAAACAGCAAAGACGCAGCAAAATAGTTCGCGAGACGCAACGTTTGTTCAGACACTGCTTTTTTGTGCGGCACCCTGCGTTTTGCGTTTTGCGTCAAAATCGCAGCGCAAAAAACGCACCGTGTGGATCGGGCTTGAGCCTATAGGCCGATTCACACGCTGCGATTTTACTGAGATTTTGCCGCAGCGTTTTCGCCGCTGCGGCAAAACGCACTGTCTGAACAGACGCAGCGATTTCAATGCGGAATGAATGCGTCTTGATTTTTCCGCAGTGTTTCAAACGCCAGACTGCAATTCGGCCTGCGATTTCAGTGCGTTTTGACGCTGCGGACGTGTTGTTTTTAAAATATTAGCAACGCTGTTTCTCATATTTTTAAAACAGTAAAGACGCAGGAAAATATTTTGCCGATTCACATGGTGCGTTTTTGCCGCTGCGTTTTTGATGCAAAACGCAAGCCGCAGGGTGTCGCAAGTGAAACGCACCGTCTGAACAAATTTTGCGGCCTCAGTGCGTCTCGCATGCCAGTTTGCTGCGTTTTTACTGTTTCAGAAAAATGACAAATTGCTAAGCGAAAATTGTTTAAACCAACACATCCGTAGCATCAAAACGCAATGAAATCGCAGGTCGAATTGCAGTCTAGCGTTTAAAACGCTGCGGCAAAATCAAGACGCAGGCATTCCGCACTAAAAACGCTGCGTCTGTTCAGACATTGCGTTTTTCGTGCGGCAAGCTGCGTTTTGCCGCAGCGGCAAAAACGCTGCGGCAAAATCGCAGTAAAATTGCAACGTGTGAATCGGCCTTTAGCGAGACGCAACGTTCGTTCAGATGCTGCGTTTTGTGTGCGACATCCTGCGTCTTGCGTTTTGCGTCAAAATGGCTAAATTAGCCTAAAGGCCGATTCACACGCTGCGATTTTACTGCGATTTTGCCGCAGCGTTTTTGCCGCTGCGGCAAAACGCAGCTTGCCGCAAGCAAAACGCAATGTCTGAACAGACGCAGCGTTTTTAGTGCGGAATGCCTGCGTCTTGAATTTGCCGCAGCGTTTTAAACGCCAGACTGCAATTCGACCTGCGATTTCATTGCGTTTTGATGACGTTTGTGTTGGTTTCAACAATTTTTGCTTAGCACTTTGTCATTTTTTTGAAACAGTGAAGACGCAGCAAACTGACCTGCAAGACGCACTAAGGCCGCAAAGCTTGTTCAGACGGTGCGTTTCGCTTGCGACACAATGCGGCTTGCGTTTTGCGTCAAAATCGCAGCGGCAAAAACGCATCGTGTGAATCGGCCTTTAGCCTAAGCCTGAGGCCTAAATGAAGGAAAAGCCTGCTCAGACGCATCAGAAATATTTTTACCGCACTAAAAAACCCCAACTAGCTTCATACTTGAAAAATTTCATATTTCATATTCATATTTTTAAAAATTTTGCAGCTATAGCCCGGAATCTGTACTGAAACGTACTTGTGCTGTAACGCTTCAATCAGCCTGGTCCTGGTAGCTTCAGAAAGAGTTTTGTAACTTTTCGAAGCCTGAACCGATTTACAAAATTTTTTCAGCATTTAGTAGCTTAGAAGTTTCTCTTTCAATGGTAGCAGCAGGTCTTCATTTGATTCAGTATTTTTGCACAAATTCAATTTTGCGCAAAAAACTATATGTAAAGTTTAATTTTTGGACAAAGTTTGATTTCCAGCTAAAGCTTACATCCTACAAACTTCTAACCTAGCCTATTCAAAAGAGCGTTCAATTTTGACCCCCCCCCCCTTGGTTTGGGGGATATGGGGGACTCTGGATTATTAGTCGAAAAAATGCCGTTTTTCCGACTTATTCGACCCCTAAGGGTTTTTAACACCAATAATTTCACTACAGATTTTTATTAAAAGGGGATACAGCTATTTTGGGGGCTAGAGATCAGATTGGGGGCATGGCTGACGATGGGGGTTTCATATTTTTATTAAAAGATGGGGTAGGAAGCGAATTAGAATCGAAAATAATTTCTCCCCCCCCGCTTCAGTCTGACCAAGTTAACCAATAGCCTGTTTTAAACTAACTGTTGATGGCGGCGCATGGCTTAAAAAATATAATGAATGCACAACTGTGATACAACCTGTTTTATTGACATCCCTATTTTTAGCTTGGCACTCTAATAGACTTCCACATGCAAGAAACACAAAACTTTGTTTCGTCACTTTCCGGCCAACGTTCGTCATTTTTCGCGAAGGTTCGTCACCTTTTGCCGACGAAGCGGTTTGACGTTGAAAAATTGTGTCAAACATGATTTTTAGCTTCAGGGTACTTCAATAGACTTCAGCCAGCAATAAACACAAAGGGTGGATTTCACAAAGGTGGTTTTGTTAAACCATGGTTTTACCTATTTTATAGGGCCTAGTTTTCATTATATTTCAATGCAAAATATGGTGTGATTCGTTACGAATATATAAATTCTGGGTTTTGGAAAACCTTGGTTTTAAGAGCGCATTGCACGAAGGCGGTTTAACAAAACCTTGGTTTAACTATGAAAGCATAACACTAATGAAACACTGAATAAAAAAGTGCTTACGGTTTCGTATTATAATAATCCTAATAAGTCCTTGCACGTCAGCTATATGTTCTTCTTAAGAATTTAAAAATTTTCATTTATCTGTTTTTTGCGCTTCTCCATATTCTAAATATTCATTCTATTTAATTCCACTGTTTTTATTTATTTAGATTTTTTTCAGAATCTAGTACACTGTCAAATAGTGAAGGAAAATAAGTAATATTTCTTGTTTTTCAAATTTCCATCTTTGTTTTCCGGTATCGCAAATTTGACATTTCCCATTTTTTGATTTTCGTATTTTTAACTGTGTCAAACTGAAAATCGTAATTCAAAAATGTTCCCTTTTTTGCTTTTTTATTTTCAATTTTAGATTTTCGTTGTTTGCCAAAAAAAGTTAAAAACGAAAATCGAAAAATTGAAAAGTTGAAATTGAAAAATGAAAAAAATTGAAAAAATTCGAAAAATTGAAATTGAATATATTAAATAATACAAAATCAGGAAAAATTTTTTCGTTTTTTTTTCGTTTTTTGATTTTTGATTTCGCAGTTTTTAAGATAAACGACAAATTGAACCAACAAATGGGTCTATTTTTTGATCTTTTGGTCAAAAATTACAAATCAGACCGAATTATTAACCCTTTCATGCCGGGACTTTCCCTGCAAAGGCAGCTGGACTCTAAAACCCTCTAGTTTTTTGGCCATTGCTCGAGCTACGTGCGTCGTAGAGAGATCGCAAAACCGCCATTCGACAGAGAAACGAATGGTGAACAAAACATAATCAGTCGATTAAGGGTCTAGGACCCACCGTTTTTGAGTTATAAGCGCTCAAAGGTGAAAGTTTGTGAAAATTTGCGCCATCGCTCAGGCATAATATGTACCTCACCTTAGAGTATTAACACAGAAACCGTGCGCTTTCCATAGTTGAATGCTAAAAATAAACTACAGTATCCGCTGTATCTGATGCACAAAAAGCTGACTGCCGGAGTTGCGATTAATTCGCATAATGTGGCCATAAAGAAAATACTACTTTTGGGATGAAAAAAAGTCAAATTTTCACATTGCTTAACTAAGCATAGGTTTTGTTGTATGGCAGTAGAAGTAAAACTTGGCTGCTAAATACAAAGATCTACGATTGGTAAAAAAAAAGGTTCGAGGATTAGCTGACTGGAACAAATTAGCCAAGTTTAATAGACCCAAATAGAGTATTCATAACGTTGGTGCCATATGGCCCGTCCAGGCATGAAAGGGTTAAAACATCATCGGACAGATATGACATAAAAATTGAAAAATTTTCACAAGAGGCTGCTCGCCTTCAAAATCAACGCACTGAGTTAACTTTGCTTTGCGGTTTTATCTCTCGGTTTGGTCGATCTGGCGAATGTGGCCCCCCGGCCGACCGTCTGATTTTATCCGGCAGGCCGGCCGGCTTTGACCGACACCACGACCACATAACCCGGTTCCGGTTCCATCTCTCATAATATATAACATGATGCATATGTACTGATTAGCCTAAAATGCAATAGCTGTCCTAAAAAATGCAATAGCTGTGGCAATTTTCAAAACGTTACTTCCGATTATACTGTTTCGCCGCGGCCATTGTCTAAAATAGACGGCTATAGTCAGCTGCAGTGCAGTCAGCACTGGCTATTTTATCACAGTAAGCGATTGAGTAAGTCTGGAGGTAGTGTGTAAAAAAATTGTTTACAAAAAAACTAGAAATTAAATGCAGCTGGACTCAATTTCTTTGGACGGGTATATGAAATCGTGATACATGGGAATGTAACTAACACAATAACAAACGTGTCAAAGAAATGTTTTCAAAAGAGCTACTCTATAAAGCATACTTGTTGAAATGAAAACGTTGAAACAAACTGAAAATAACAAATTTCAAGCTTAAACAGCTATGACTTACATTCAACATGATTGATATTAAAACAATGAAATAATTTGAAAACCAGCCTCGGTGCTGGTTTTCAATTTGAGCAGAATATTCTAAAAATCTGAACGCTGGTTTTCTTAAACCACCTTTGTGCAATGCAAACGGTGGTTTAGAACGTGCATATAAGGCATATAAGGTTGAATTTCACTGCGCTGTCTCGCTAAAACTAGCCCTTAAACCATGGTTTTATAAAACCATCGCTAAACCACCTTTGTGAAATCCACCCAAAAATTTTGCTTCGTCACTTTCCGGTCAACGTTCGTCACTTTTCGCGAAACGACGAAGCTCGTCGACCGTCGTACGCCGACGAAGAACGAACTTTTTTTGCACAGTACTGTATATAATAGGCAAAATATGCATCGCTAAACTGAGCTCACATATCAATTGTTGTTTCTTTTTGCATAGACAATAAATTAATTACATTTTCCGACAAAAAATAGCCAATTTTAGTTAAAAGGAGCAATTTTTAATATTGAAGAATACCATATGAATTCAAAACGTCACTGATGCTCAGCAGTTGGCACTGACAGTCAATTTCGGTTTAAAACTGCAGCTTTATTTATGATCTCACAGTAGCAAGTGTCCTTTTATTTGATGCAGTCAACTAGGACTAAGCCTTTGCTGATCCACTTACTACGCCTCTGCCTAAGCACTAAGCCTAAGCCTCTAAACTAAGCATTAAGCCTAAGCCTCAGCACTAAGCCTACGCCTGAGGCCTAAATTGAAGAAAAAAACGTGCTAAGAAGCATCATAAATATTTTTACCGCAATAAAAAACACCAACTAGCTTCATATTTTAAAAAATTTTGCAGCTATAGCCTAGAACTTGTACTGAAACGTACTTGTATTGTAACGCTTCAATCAGCCTGGTCCTGGTAGCTCCAGAAAAAGTTTTGTAACTTTTCAAAGCCTGAACCGATTTACAAAATTTTTTCAGCATTTATTAGCAAAGAAGTTGCTCTATCAATGGTAGCAGCTGGTGTTCATTTGATTCAGTATTTTTGCATAAATCCAATTTCATTTTCGCAGCGATTTCAATGCGGAATGAATGCGTCTTGATTTTTCCGCAGCGTTTTAGACGCCAGACTGCAATTCGGCCTGCGATTTCAGTGCGTTTTGACGCTGCGGACGTGTTGGATTTAACAATATTAGCAACGCTGTTTCTCATATTTTTAAAACAGTAAAGACGCAGCAAAATATTTTGCGAGACTCAACGTTTGTTCAGATGCTTCGTTTTGTGTGCGACACCCTGCGTCTTGCGTTTTGCGTCAACATCGCAGCGGCAAAAACGCACGGTGTGAATCGGCCTTTAGCCTAAGCACTAAGCCTAAGCCTAAGTCTGAGGCCTAAATTCAAGAAAAAACCTCAAAAGAAAAGAAAAAGAAGCATCAGGAATAACTTTACCGCATTAAGCGCCAACTAGATTCATATTTTTAAAAATTTTGCAGCTATAGCTGAGATGTACTAAACCTTACTTGCGCTGTAACGCTTCAATCACCCTGATCCTGGTAGTTTCAGAAAGTTTTATAACTTTGCAACGCCTGAACCGATTTGCAAAATTTTTTCTGCATTTAGTAGCTTAAAAGTCGCTCTTTTAATGGTAGCAGTAGTTTTTTATTTCATTGAGCATTTTTGCCTAAATCCAATTTTGCGCAAAAATTTTCAGGTAGTTTAATTTTTGCGCCCTACTGCCATTCGCATTACCACGCACAAACGATTATCACGTTTTATACAGACAATTTCTGGGTTCGAAGAAAAATATACATATGTAGGGTGCAGTATAGTACCCAGTGGGCGTAACGAATTCTACGAATTCCTCAACGCCCGTCACCTTAGAAAAGCGTAAAGGTTTGAGCGGTAAGCGTGCAGTTTCCGTTTGAATAGTGCGAGAGCTGGTGCTGTAACGATATCTTGTGGCAGGTAGTTCCAGATGTTTACAGTGCAAAAAGTGTACGTGTATGTGGTTAAAATTGTGCTGGAGTGGTGAAATGGTAATGGAATGATGATAATGATAGGTAAATAAAATGATAATGGTATTGAAATTGAAAATATTTTATTTGAATTTCAATTTCAATATGAATTATGCTGGCTTAAGCCTAGTTCATAGTTGTCCGGAAGTGTCCGTAGTTGTCCGTGTCTATGTCCGGAAGGTTGTCCGTAACATTTGTCCGTGTCCGTGTCCGTAAGCAGCATTAATTCATACTTCTACGGACACTCGGCGGACAGTGCGTATGCATATAAAATAACGCCTACACATTCTGCAGTGTACCAAGTGTATTAGAATGCAAGCTTCAAAAAATAAATAAAAACGTTCTAAGCACACTAAAATGAAGCTGCTGAGCTGAAATTACTACAAATTTAACATTATTTTACTATGCGCGGAGGAATTTTATGTACACGCACCTACACGTGACTATAAAGGCTATAATCTGATTGGCTAATTCCTTACGGACACGGACAAAAGTTGAACGGAATTCAACTTAACTTCCGGACATTCGGACAGCCCTTACGGACACTCAAGGACAAGTTCTTACGGACATCCGGACAACTATGAATCAAACTACTCTTACGGACACGGACACGGACTCGGACACGGACAGCCCTTACGGACAACTATGAACCGGGCTTTATCATGGCGACGGCATGTCAGTCAGGTATGGAACGAAGTCTTGTCTGTATGCCTGTTTGTGCATGTAGCATGTGTTAGTGAACAGCCATGATTGAAACGTTATTAATATTGAAATTAGCTCTTTTCAACTCCAAGGCTTTTAAAAAACACTGATACATGGGAAACTTACCAAGATTTTTAAATTTAGTAGAATTTACCAGGATTTCGTTGAAGTCTAAGTAAAATTTGTCATGTTACGTCCGTGCGAAAGTGCTTTTTTACTACCTTTACCGACGAGGGCGGGCGATGAGGGGTGTCACGATTGTGTTGGGTTAATATGCTGCTTTTGAGAAAAAGTGCCATTTTTCTGCATGTTTGATAGGTTAGATTTAAAAAAAAAATGTCTTTTCTTAGGGCTGCCGTCCCAAGACCCCTGCATTTTACAGTATTAGCTATAATAAAGAAGTTTGCCTTTGCTAATGTGATACTTATATATTGAAGTTCTATAATTATATGCAATTATGGAAATTGATATATACTTAAGGACACTCACACTTATCAGTTTTCTGATCAGTCTGTACGTTGCGATAAAGCATGGGGTACAATATAGACAGACATATAGGGAAAACTTTGACTTCTGGAAGTTTCCGCTCCCAAACTCAGATATTGGGCCGTGGTTTACCGTTTCAATTTTTATCGATTGACGGCTTTGCAGTCTCTCTACGACCCTCGTAAACTAGCAATAGTCAAAAAAACCACATGTTTGAGTCCGTCTGTCTAAGTACCGCGCGCGCACGCGGTGTTGTTATCTTGCGCATTTTCGGCTTATAGATGAGGAGTTACAGTCGGGTATGATTATATTACTTATTAAAGAATGCCTCAGTAATTACGGTAAAAAAATTGAAAATTAATTGAAATTGATAATATTTCAAGAAAAAGTTGATAATGGTATTGAAATTGAAAATTGGTCAAAAAATTGATAATGGTATTGAAATTGAAAATAATTGGGCAAAAAATTGATAATGGTATTGAAATTGAAAATAATTAGTCAAAAAAATTGATAATGGAAATGAAATTGAAAATAACTCCATAATTGAAACAACGCTACTACAAACTTCTAACCTAGCCTATTTGAAAGAGCGTTTAATTTTGACCCCCCCCCCTGGTTTTGGGGGATATAGGGGACTCCGGGTCAGTAGTCGAAAAAATGCCGTTTTTCCGACTTATTTCACCCCCAATGTTTTTAACACCAATGATTTCACTCTAGATTTTTATTAAAAGGGGCGACAACTAGTTTGGGGGCTAGAGATCAGATTGGGGGCTTGGCTGACGATGGGGGTTCTATATTTTTATTAAAAGATGGGGTAGGAAGCAATTTATGGGCAAAAATAATTTCGCCCCCGCCGAACCTTGACCCTAATTAGCATTCACTGTAGACCAAGCGTGAATGGAATTTCGGCTTGCGATTTCTCTTCACAATGCACGGGGGAAATCTTTGAGGGGGGGTGCCCGACCCCTGGCGCAAGGGGGAGTGGTCCCTAGTTTTGGCCATTTTTCGGCGACAGCCGAAAAATTTTCAGAATTTTTCGATTTGCAACTCATTTTTGGGTACTTTTTTGGCCGCAGGCGAAAATTTTTTGCAATTTTTCAATTTTTTGCGCATTTTTTAGCACTTTCTTGGCCATCAGAGTGGGGGGGTGGGGGGTTGAGGGGGGGTGCCGGATGTCTGAGGGGGGGGTGCCGACCCCCCTCCGGGGGGTTGGATACCCCCTACCCCCCCCCTATGTGCATCTATGTTCACAACTAGATAGCTGTTGCAAAACCAATAGCTCATTTTGCTTGCCGTGACGTGATCGAGCGGTCGCAAAATCTTATCTTTGATGAATATGATTGATATATTGAAAAACACTAAAATCACGATTTTCGAAAAACGTAACAAACAAACAAACAAACAAAAAGGTTTACTCACTTGACAATAAACACGGAAACAGAACAGCACAGCAGTTATGCATACATAAGTTGCTATACAGTTAGCTGAAAACTAAACAAAAAAAGGAAACATAAAAAGGTTAGACAACCACAAGCAAACAACAACGCAAACAACCACAAAAAAACATAATTTTTTAAAGAAATACATATATAGTATATACTGCAAATGAGAAGGCAAACCGTGGCCAAAAATTTGACCTTAAAAGGCCTGCCGAAGATGCAATTTGATCAACCAACAAAAAAGAAAAAAATCAGAAAAAGGCTAAAGGGCTGGAGAGTAGTTCGAAAAATAATTTCTAGAAAAAAGGTTCGATGTATAAAAGTCGACAGAGAGCAAACTAACTACACATGCTAGGAAAAATATGAGCTTAAGGATCATATTTCAGGAAAGCACTAAAGTCAAAAAGTTGTAGTTTCTTTTTCCTGCCGCCGCCTCAGCGGCGGCAGGTCCTTAACTTACTTTCACTGTTCATAAAATACGTGCTGTGACACGTATTTTATGCAGCTAATACGTATATGCAGTTACGTACGTACGTTATTAGCTAGCTTTTCAGCTATAGCTAGCCATACCAAGCTAGCACTATTGGGTGAATAGTGAATTACCATCTGGATTTTTTGTTTGCAAATCTTTGCAATTTTGAGAATAGCTTGACAATTTGCTTGAAAATTTTTTCGCACAATCATTTTTTTACAAAAAACTTACTTCAGTTATTTACTGCAGTACATTTTATATTAGAATGCTTTATGGAATATTTTCCCACCTCTATTATAATACAAAATTGTTAGTCCCAAGAGCAACAAACAAGCAAAACCCAATGCAAAATTTGGCCCGTAAGTATCCAAAATATAAATTCACTCCGTGAAACAAAATTTGCTGCGCAGCAAATACCTAATCATGACGATAAGAAGTTTTACATGTTAGCACTTTGGCAGTTGTCAGTTGTGAGATAATACGGTTGAATTTCACAAAGGTGGTTTTACTAATTCATGGGTTTACGTACGTTTTTATATAAATTGCACATAATTTCATTACTAATTATCGCCTGATTCGTTACGAACTTCGTAGATTTTCTTAAATTATGGTTGTAGCGCAGTTGAAATTTCAAACCTGCAGCACAGCAGGTATCGGTTTTGCAATAATTTCAGCTGAGCTAAAACCATGATTTAAGAAAATTTACAAAACTCGTAACGAATCAGGCTATATTTTGTAATAAAATTATATTAAAAAAATCATATAAAAACGTACGTAAAACCACTTTTGTGAAATTCACCCATGCCTTGTAACTGTGCAAGAAATTTAGAGAATTTATAAAAATAAATTACTGTTTACAAAAACTCAATGGTACGAATTAACCCAATCACAAAACAGATTCAACCCATGTCATTGCAAAAAAGTGACTAAAATCACTGCCCCTCACACACGCGTAAACGCGTACTTGCTCGCTTGCTTGGTTTGAATGTTATGTACTTTCGCATATGTGTACGTCAGAAGGTCAACAAAGGTCGCCAAACTTTGTTCAATTTTAACTTTTTTGCTGAGTGTTAATTACAAATGCGAATTGCTAGTGAACCCGGAGTAGACTTCGTATAGCACGCGGGGAAAAATCCTCTCCATTTTTTGGAGGAAAAAACCCACCCCGGTTCCGAAACTTGTGTACGTGAAATAGGTCCAAAGATTAGTATAGTGTCTGCAAGCAAAAGTATATACATTATGTAAGTATAATGTAAGCGGTATTCATTAGGGGTCTCGCTGTTGTTTTATATGAGGCAAAGTAGGACCAGCGGCCTTTGCAGTCTTAATTCTCGGCACTAAGAGATATAATAGGACGTTTTATAGCACTAAGAGATGCGAGCTCAACTGTAAAAACACTTTTACAGAGGACTTTTCTTCCTCTGTTCATGACAACAGTGTCTGGTGCCTTTTTCATTCGTAGAAGAAGGGCATGTCCGAAATTAGACGGATTGAAAAAAAATACTTTTGGGAGTAAATGAGGGGGAAAACGGAAAATGGAAAACCTACCCCCCTATGAGGGGGAAAGACCTATTTTTTTAAAAATGGTCTGGTGGCGTCAAAAAACCTAGCGACTACTCCAAAAAACGCATGGTAGTGCAAAAAGACGTTTAGTATGTACACAAGTGCGAATATTGACACTTGCTTGGTGAACTTCTGAAAATAATTGCTTAATAAACGGTCATGGTCATTTTGAGGTCTCGTTTGAGCTGAAAGTCGTCTTGCCTTGTGCTAGTGTTTTTTTATGTTTTGAAGCATAACCAGTTAATTTCTATTGCTTAAATTCCAAAATGGAAGAGCTAAAATTAGCCATTAAGTTAAAATTTTGCATTGGTTTGAAGCTCAATTGAAACTTCTGAGGTCTGTGTAACGGTTTCAGGGGAAATAAAGGTGTTTTGTTTTTAAATAAAAACTTCAAAATTTTATAATGGGCTTCAAAAGGAGGTTTTCGAACTTGCGTACCTGAAGCCCCACAGTAAATTTGCGCATAGTATTGAGTGTAGCTGTCTCTACCATACGTGTATGAGGCGGGGGATGGGGGACCCCCCAAAAAAAATCCAGGGGACGGGGGGAGAGTCTCAAAAATTTGGGCAAAATTCAGTAAAAATGACACTTTTTGTGCAAAAATTGTACAAAATTTTGCAAAATTTAGGGTATTTTTGGTCGACCAGCAGGGGAGGGTCCACAAAATTTGGCCGGAGAGGCCCCCCAAAGTTTTTACCCCGTTACATGTCTCGACTACTCCACAGACGTGCCGTAGCGTTAAAAATTACCGCTAAAACAGTTTTCGAGTGGATTACGGGGCGAGTTTTTTCCCCCAAATGGTTTTTTTCTCCGGCAAGTTTTTGACTAACCGTCAAATAACGGTAAAGTATACCGAAATAAAACCGGCTCCAACATTTAGATCAAGATTAGGCCTAACGACAAATTTTTTTGGTTTCGTGAAAAGTAGTAGTAGTAGTCTGTAGTAGTAGTAAAGTAGAGTAGTCAGTGAGGTACAAAACCATATATGAAAATGCGGGTTTTTCCCCACGTGCTATATCAACTTCGAGAGAAAAGACACTATTTGAGGCCAGGACTGGTGATCCATTGAATCCGATTGGCTGTGTTTGTACTTCTGTGCTTGCATTTTGCAAGTACTAGTGTGAACCTGGCATTACTTGATTGAATGTTATTTCAATAAAAAAACAATTCAGCAGCGGCAGGTTTAACTTTCAACAAAGTTAATGTACAAGCTACTCTCAGTAAAAGCATAATTTACCCGACAATTTTGCAATAAATTGCTGCTTGTTTAAAATAGCAGTGGATCGGCTGGCTACAATTTCCGGTGGAAGTGAACTCCAAATTGGGATAACTCTGACAGCAAACAAATGCTTTCTGATTTCTAATCGAGGCGTCAAAAATTTATAACAATGACCTCTGGTATTTGACTGATAAGGAATAAAAAATTCATTTACATTTAGATTAACCTGGTTGTGTATTATCTTATAAACAAAAACTAAATCTTAAACAATACGACGTACTTTTAGTGTCATATTTAGAAATTTCAATCGTTGAAAATAGGACAAGTTTCGTAAGTTTAATAGTCGTTTGGTGAAACGCCGTTATACACTGTCAATTAAGGCGATATCTGTTTTATAACAAGGCGACCAAGTTTCAGATGCGCATTCTAAACGTGGACGCACATACGCAAAATAGAGTTTCAAAAGGAAATTTACATCTTTAGTTTCAAAAGCGATGAAAATTAAATTTACCATCTGGGCAGCTGCTGCTACTATTTTTCTTATATGAGAAATAGGCCTCAATAAATCATGACTGATCCAAACTCCCAGATATTTAAAATTGACAGATGGAGTAATGTCATTATTTAATTGAAAATCAATTAAAAGGATTCCCAAAACCAAGATGGAGGATAGCACACTTATTGAAAGCTATACTAAGTTGCATTCTATTGGTCCACAAAATTAACTGTCTAATATCATCCTTAAAAAGATTGATGTTAACTCCTGTTTTAGGAAAAGCAAAATAAATTTTTGCATCGTCGGCATATAAAAATACATATATTACTATGTCTAACAACATCCGTTATATTATTTATATATGTATATCAGAAAAAACAATGGTCCCAAAACTGATCTCTGCGGTACCCCAGAAGTACATGCTTACTAGCTGATAAGATTTACCAATTTTGTCGCATTGACTACGATCCATCAAGTAATTTTTAATCCACAGCACTAATTCAGAATTTCAAAAAATAGATATTAATTTATCAACAAGCTTTGTGTGTGAGACAGAGTCAAATGCTTTAGCAATATCAACATACATAATGTCGATACAATTATGAGCATCTAACTCCATAGTCCAATGATTAAGGCATGACAAAAGCTGAGTGACTGTAGATTTTTTAGACAAAAATCCATGTTGGCTTGAAGAAATTAAATTATTATCATTTAAAAAAGATAAACATGCTTTCTCTGATTATATTTTCCATAATTTTAACAACTTCTGAAGTTAAACTAATAGGTCTATAGTTTTCAACATAAGAAGTAGGTCCTTTTTTGTGTACAGGAACAATTATAGACTGTTTCCACACAGGTGGTAGTTCACCAGAAAAATAAGAGACAGTAAACAGAGTAGATAAAGTTTGCCTAAGCTCAACAGCAAACTTTTTAAGAAAAAATTGTGGAATTCCAAATTAGTACAAAATCCTGTACAAAATTTTCCAGGAAGATTTTCCAGTATTTTTAAAATACCAGGGGCCGACAAATCAGGCACGTGAAAAGGGACATTACATAATTTTTGAAAATGACAACTTTTTTCATCATCGTCAGTAAAAACCGAAGCGAAAAAAGTATTAAAATGCTCTGCAATATCACTTTCTGCAACTACAAGGCCATTTTCATTTTTTAAAACAATGGAGGAGTGTTTATTAGAAAATTTTTTACGTATAAAAGACCAAAACCTTTTCAAATTTGAATTTCGTAAAATTTTTTGTTCACTGCATAAAATGTCATGACGTTTTGAACGACTAGCAACTTTCGCAAGATTTTCCATTTTTAACTCTGGCTGACGTAGCTGGCTAGGCATTCTTGGGAAAAACTAACCGTAATCACGAATCAGTCATTACTGTCATTATTGATCACAATATTTGCCCCCCACACCCGCCCGTTTGTATTGTATATGCGTGTGCTTGGTATACCCGGGGGTACTCGCAATTAAATAAATATGGCTGGACTGCCCTACCCCCTCACCCGCCCGTTTGTATTGTATATGCATGTGCTTGGTATATGTTAGTGTACTCGCATTAAATAAACATGGCTGGACTAAGGCTGGCAAGCAAGTCACTACGCGAAAATCTGACCAGAAGGTGCTGTTCAGATTTGTGCTGCGTACTACGCGCGACAATGAAGAGGTTGGCAAGCCGCCGTTGTGTAGTTAACCCCGCCATAGCCGGTCCCAAGCCCGGTTGAGAAAGGGGGAGGGTCGGGGGAGTGCCGCCCCCCGGGTAAACAGGCGTGAATCTCCATTATGAACAGTTCGCATACTCGAATCACCGCTAATGCTACTGGGCCCCGGGTTTATGGAGGGCAAACGTGTTTTCTGAAGCTCACTAACAATTTGTTACGTTTTGGCACTTGGAACGTGCGTACTCTGCGGCAAACGGGTAAACCTGAACTAGTCATTGATGCCCTCTCTTGGTATAGAATGGACATTGTTTGCCTGCAAGAAACCAGGCTTTTAGACTGTGCTACTTCTCAAATAATAGCGCCAAGCTCTGAGGAGCAATATAAACTTTTTCATAGCCAGGGTAATGCTGGACACTCTGGTGTCGCAATCGCGGTGCGTAGTAATATAGCATCTTGTGTCACTGACTGGCAAGCTGTTAGCGACCGCCTTATTTATCTCAAAATAGACGCTTCGCCAGTACCTCTAGTCATTGTCTCAGCCTATGCTCCAACGAATAATGCCAATTTAGCCGATAAACATCAATTCTACAACGAACTAGAGCAGCTATTGAATCGTTTTGGCCGAAATACTTTCTTGCTGGTGGGTATGGACGCTAATGCTAGAACTGGTCCATCCAGAATACACTGTGAGCGTACACTTGGACCCTTTGGCCTCGGTGAGCGCGGCGAAAATGGTGATATGCTTGTAGATCTTGCTTTACGAAATCACCTGACCATAGCTAACACCTTTTTCCGTCACAAACGATGTCAACAGGTGACTTGGCGCTCACCCGACGGACGCACAACTAATCAGATTGATTACATTCTCTCAAGGCAGCGCTGGCGCTCTAGCGTTCATGACACTCGTGCTTTCTGGAAATCGATTGATATGGCCACGTCGGACCACGCTCTTGTAATCGCTACGGTTAAGCTGCATCTAAAAATAAAGAAGCCATCCAACAATATGCGTAAGCTCGATCTTGACCATATCCAACTTCCGAGTGTAAAAAACGCATTTGTTATCCAGCTACGGAACAGATTCGCCCATCTGAACTCAATCGGCGATGATGGTTTGGATGTTAACCAGTTCTCTGAAAAGCTATCTGAAATGACAATGTCTGCAGCATCCCAAGTGCTGAGGAAATCTCGTCGCCGAAGACACAGATGGATCAGACAAGAAACGGTTAACCTAGTGAAAACCAGACAGCTACTGCCCAGGCATGATCGAAAGAACCGCAAACAGATCGATCGTGCTATCAAAGAAAGCCTAATAGTCGACCAGAACGTTCACTGGCAGGGAATTGCGGAATCCTTGGAACATGCCAATAGAGTCGGGGATTCTCAAAAATTGTACAGGCTAATCAAAGAATCTTGTAACAGACCTTCAGTGCTGAGTGATCAAATCCGAGATACGAATGGTAATACTATATCCGACATCAAGCAGAAACTGCAGAGATGGGCTCAACATTTCTCTTCTATTCTGAATAGCCCTCCACCAACAACATCCGACGCTGTCGCATTGAGCACCCCTTGCAGTCCAGTACTCGAGTCAACAATAAATCTACAGCCCCCTAGTCGTGAAGAAATTCATACTACGATTATGAAACTGAGAAACCATACAGCAGCCGGACACGACGGGGTTCCTCCGGAGCTACTTAAAGCTGGAGTCTCGGAGATCGTCACTCCGCTTCATAGGCTACTTAAAACTGTATGGTTCACTGAGCAACCACCAAAATCGTGGAGTCAGTCGCTACTGCTGCCACTACACAAAAAAGGCTCAAAATCTGCATGTGGTAACTATCGAGGAATCTGCTTGCTTGAGCTGTCCCTGAAAGTGTTTGAAGCCATTCTGCTGTCTCGCTTCAAAGAGTACCGTGAAGCACGAATTCGAGAAAATCAAGCTGGTTTTAGACCAGGAAGAGGCTGCCTCGATCAAGTCTTTAGTCTGCGGCAGTTGATAGAGCACCGAACGGAGTTTTGTCGTCCGTCTATATTCTGTTTCATCGACTTTAAATCAGCCTTTGACTCAATTCATCGAGATTCCCTGTGGGTCTTGCTTAAATCAGACGGTTTACCGGAAAAAATAGTCAACCTTTTCAAAAACCTATACAACAACACCAGCTGCAAAATTCGAGCTTACGGAAACACTTCCGATGCCTTTAATCTGTCCTCTGGAGTCAGACAAGGCGCAATCTCGTCACCTGTTCTGTTCAATTACACGGTAGACTGGATCTTGAGCAGAGCCGTCGAAACATGTGACGCGAGCGGTTTAAGTATCGGATTCGCATGCGGCGATACCAGACTAACCGACCTAGCTTATGCAGACGATGTGGTGCTTTTCGCAGAATCAGGATCCAACATGCAATATTTTCTGGACCAAGTGTGCGTCTGCAGCGAGATGCTGGGTCTTCAAATTAATCCAGCTAAAAGCAAAGTACTGAGCTTGAACGTGGCTGCACCCGACCTTATTGTCTATGGGTCACATCGGCTGGAAAACGTGTCAAGCTTTCAGTATCTCGGAAGTCTCGTCAACAATGACGGCAATCTTGGAAATGAAATCTCAGCTAGAATTGGTCGTTCAAAAAGTACCTTTGACCAGCTCTGGAACTGCTTTTTCTCAAGGCAGGAAATCTCTGTAGATACAAAAACTCGAGTCTACAAGGCTGCTGTACAGTCCATCATGTTATATGGCTCCGAGGCATGGCCACTAACAAACACCTTGGTTAAGCGCCTAAGCCTGTGATCTATATCATCTACGCAAAATCCTTGGCATACGATGGGAGGCGCACATCACGAACAAACAAGTGCTGGTCGAAAGCAACATGGTGCCCGTGGGGCAGGTTATCCAGAAGCGCCGCTTGACGTGGCTCGGCCACGTGCTGAGAATGCAGCCTAATCGAGTACCAGCCCAGCTTCTCCTTAAACCATACCCAGCTGAATGGAAGCGTCCTAGAGGGGGAGTTGGCATGACGTGGAGAAGACTGGTGCACGCGGACACTCGCTGCTTAACAAACCACATACGCCATCGGAGGGGAAATGCAGCTGACTGGGGGCCAGGCGGGACTCTTTGGCTCGAATACCTCCAAGAGCTCGGTCAAAGCAGACAACAGTGGTCACAGTGTGTGCGGACAATAATGGAGCGGTAGCCATGGGACTTCCTGAGGCATCACCATTAGGCAGGTAGGCAGGCAGGCAGGTTGTGTAGTTATCGCGCCCTCGGGAGTGCGGGCGCGGGGTTAGTCGTACAGTGTGTGCGGTTACGGTACTGGGTTTGTTGCTCAGCGGTACAGCGGTGGCTTGCGAGCCGCACCTTAACCAGCCCTTTCTCAAACGTGTTTGTGTTTGTGGATTATAGCCTAAGCCTAAACGTGTTTGTGTTTGTGGATTATAGCCTAAGCAACGGCAGGGCAGAGTTAATGTGCCATTTTTCATAATATTCAACTTTTCCAGTTTTCTTGTACTTTTTATGCATGGATAGCTGTTTTGAATGCAAATTACGAGTTTCTTTTGACTAAATAAACTTACGTATATTTCGTAGCTTGAATTCAGGTATGAACTTCTCCACACATTGACTATAAGTTCGGTAAAAGAAATCGTGAAAACCGTTAATTGTACAACACGCAGAAAAATGAGAAGGATTTAAAGCTACTAGTAAAAACTTTCCACACACTGCGTTAACCTTTTGAAAATTTTTCCACAAAATATGTTTGAAGTGAAGATAGTGAAGATACGATTGAAATTTCAAACTTGATGGTTTGATGATCAAAATTAGAAAACGGGGTTTGGATTTCCCAGGAGTTTATTAAATACAGCGCGTATTTAAATACTTTTATTAGTGAAAAGTAAATCAAGAATATTTTTTAAGCGTGTCGGTACGTTTATAAGTTGATACATTAAGTAAATTTAACTAAATTTCTTAAATACTTTCAATTTGTTCAAAATCAAATTTTGCGACCGCTCGAAGACAACAATGTGCATTATTTGCCAAATTTTACGTTTACTCGTTGAGCCCATTTTTTAAGGGGGCGCTCCGGGAATCAAGGTTTTGGGCCATAACTTTTTTCAGCTAACGAATTCGGACATGTGTCAAGAAGCAAAGTTACTTAGAATGATGTAGGTTTTCATTTGATACCAATATCAAGATATTTGGATAATTGCCAAATTTTACAGTTTTTACTGGCAAACTGCCAAATGGGTGAACATGGAGCAAAAATTTATTAAAAATTCAGCAATTCACATCATTAGACAAAAAATAGCAGTCGAAAAATGTTTGAAACGGCAAGATTAATTTTTACGTATTAATTTTTGCCCGCAAACCTGCTCTACCAAAACTGTGTTAGATTTGGTACATTTTTAACATGATTTAAAAAACTGTGTAACATTGCTTAGCTACCTAAACTGTTTTTTACTAGGATCTTGGGTCCCCAAAATTCTGCAAAGTTTCAGCGCAATCGGGCAACGCTACGCAAGGTTGCTGGCTCAAAAAAATTATACTGAGCAGTGCTCACGGTTAACTTCGGCATTCGATATCCTTTTGCTGCTTCAACCGATTTGGCTAAAATTTGGCATGAAGATAGCCTATCATTGTGCGCAGTTGAACATTCTTTTATGTTTTTAAACTAATGTTCTAGACCATGATACCACTGCTTTTAGTGCTGGGAGACCAACCTCGAAAATACAAAAATTGTAATTTTAAAAAATTCGCGCTAAACAAACAAAAACAAAATAATGTTCAACTAGAGGAGCGAAAGAGCTACATTTTGATATATGAACCATGATTTTAAGACAAACATGCCATTAGTTATCGCTTGCCGAAAATTCACTCACGCACAGTGCTCTGGCAGTTACGTGGGGGGATAGTGGACCTGTTTTTTGGAGTAGAGCACCTTGAGGGAAGCATTTTTTGTAACAGAATCCCTATCCACAAATTTGGATTTTCTGAGCTATGACCCCTTGAAAATTGCATTTTCAGTGTTTTTGGAAGTGAACGTAGGCCAAAGTTCGAAGCCAAACATGGCTATAGTTATTGTTTTTGGATAGTTTTGAGTCCGTTATGATGTTTTAAGGCATCGTCTAGGCTTAGCTGGCAGGATTTTCTAGGCTAAGCTGGCAGGATTTTTTTGAAAATTTCGATTTTTTATTGCCTATGCCTGAGCCTAAGCGCTAAGCCTAAGTTTGAACCTAAGCCTAAGCCTGATACTAAGCCTAAAGGCCGATTCACACGCTGCGATTTTACTGCGATTTTGCCGCAGCGTTTTTGTTGCTGCGGCAAAACGCAGCTTGCCGCACGCAAAACGCAATGTCTGAACAGACGCAGCGTTTTCAGTGCGGAATGCCTGCGTCATGATTTTGCCGCAGCGTTTTAAACGCCAGACTGCTATTCGACCTGCGATTTCATTGCGTTTTGATGCTGCGGACGTGTTGGCATAAACAAATTTCGCGGACCAATTTGTCATTTTTTTGAAACAGTAAAGACGCAGCAAACTGACCTGCGAGACGCACTAAGGCCGCAAAGCTTGTTCAGACGGTGCGTTTCGCTTGCGACACCCTGCGGCTTGCGTTTTGCGTCAAAATCGCAGCGGCAAAAACGCACCGTGTGAATCGGCCTTAAGCGTAAGCCCTATACTAAGCCTAAGCGGAAGCCCCAGCCTAAATTAAGGCCAAGTTTGAATTTGGTCAAAAATTCGACGTTTCTGGCGAATTTGGCCAATTTTTCAGCTGGAACCCGGTCAAAGAGCCTTTGTTTTGAATCCAAAAAAATTGCAAACAATTATCTGACTCCATTTTGACACGATTAGAACGGAAAAAACAAGGGCTTCGGAAAAAAATTGCGAAAACGTCCCTCACTGAGGGTTCAGTTCAGATTTCGGGGGGTCATATCTCAGAAAATCCAAAAAATTAAATAGGGGTTCTTGAAGCAAAAATGCTTCACCCAAGGTGCTCTACTCAAAAAAAAGGTCCACTATTCCCCCCCCCAGCTGCATTTAACCCCAATATCTATTTGGAGATTTTTTGGATATTGAAGGTAGAATTTGTCAACTGGAGACGTGTCAGAAACATCTTTGTCAGCTTTTAAATTTTCGTATGGAGGGTGCTGAAAGCGCAAAGGGGGGTGGGCTGCCGCCAGTGGCGTATCCAGGATTTCGCAAAGGGGGGGGGGGGGGGCTGCAACAAAACTCATGTTTGGCGCTCAGCTCATGCAATAAATAGCAATACCACTTTAATTGTATATCAAAGAGACATCAAAAAAACCTATTTACAATACAGTTCAGCACTTTAATGTGAATGTGTCAAATTTTATGACCATGTCGAATTTTCTATTCACACTAATTTTGTTTTTGACCTACAGTACTGTGCAAAAAAAAGTTCCCTCTTCGTCGGCGTACGACGAGCTTCGTCGTTCGCGAAAAGTGACGAACGTTGGCCGGAAAGTGACGAAGCAAAATTTTTGTGTTTACTGCGTGCGGAAGTCTATTAGAGTGCCCTGAAGCTAAAAATCATGTTTGACACAATTTGTCAACGTCAAATCGCTTCGTCGGCAAAAGGTGACGAACCTTCGCGAAAAGTGACGAACGTTGGCCGGAAAGTGACGAAGCAAAATTTTTGTGTTTATTGCATGCGGAAGTCTATTAGAGTGCCCTGAAGCTAAAAATCATGTTTGACACAATTTGTCAACGTCAAATCGCTTCGTCGGCAAAAGGTGACGAACCTTCGCGAAAAGTGACGAACGTTGGCCGGAAAGTGACGAAGCAAAATTTTGGTGTTTACTGCGTGCGGAAGTCTATTAGAGTGCCCTGAAGCTAAAAATCATGTTTGACACAATTTGTCAACGTCAAATCGCTTCGTCGGCAAAAGGTGACGAACCTTCGCGAAAAGTGACGAACGTTGGCCGGAAAGTGACGAAGCAAAATTTTTGTGTTTACTGCGTGCGGAAGTCTATTAGAGTGCCCTGAAGCTAAAAATCATGTTTGACACAATTTGTCAACGTCAAATCGCTTCGTCGGCAAAAGGTGACGAACGTTCGCGAAAAGTGAGCTGTATTTTGTAGCTCAGCGAAACTTCAACCGATTTTGATGATCTTGGTATCAATAGAAAGATCTCTCAAAAATCTAGACGTGATTGATCTTCGATCTTTTTATTTTTGATTTCGCAAAAAATCGATTTTTCAAAAATCAGTCGTGTTTGATCGACTACAAAAAGTGCTGCGGGCCAAAATTTGAAAATCGAAGAACTTTCACGTCTGCATTTATATTCTTTCTTTCATTGTGCAAATTTTCAACTCAATCGCAAACGGCAGCTGGGACCCAGGTCCAAAAAAAGTAGTCGATTTCGCTACGCAAAAATGTAAGGTTTGCCCACACGTTTCACTTTTTCCAAAATTTCGCAAAGGGGGGGGCGCGGAGCAATGTGAGCCACCGCCGCTCAAGGGGGGGGGGCTGCGACCCTCTAAGGGGGGTGCTCAAACCGCAAAGGGGGGGGGCTGCAGCACACCCAGCCCCCCCTAAATACGCCACTGGCTGCAGCACACCCGCCCCCCCCTGAATACGCCACTGGTATGAAATTTTAAGAAATACATATTTTAAAATTGGTTCAAATTGCATTTCCTCCATTTTTCCTTCATTTTTTGGTCACTTCGAAAAAATTTTTCCTATGACTGGAAAACCGTTTGTTCAAAACTAGTCCGCAACCAGTCCAAAACGCTGACAATTTTGGACTATCACAGGAAAACTAGCAATCCGAAATCCCTATAAATCACCATCTAAGACTTCGAAAGATATTCGGACAGATTTTGGACCTATTTATATGGTATTCCTAGAGTTTTCTGACGTTTTAATAAATGCTTCTTATGTCTTAATTTTGTGCAAAAAATTTTTTAACAAGTATTCAGCTAAAATTCTGATAAAATTTCGACATTTTGAATGTGTTTTGAATTCGTAAAAATTTAATATATGTAAAAGCGTTAAGACAAATTTCGGATGAAATTAAGGTGCCTAAAACTGATTGGTTAGGAGCATTTACTGATGAACCAATCAACAGTGACATCTTAAGAATGTCTAAATTTTATCCGAATTTAATCCAAAATGTTTTAGATTGTATTTATAGCTTATTTAAATAAGATTAAGACATCCAAACCTTTCATTAAAACGTCCAAAACCCCTCCGAATACCCTATAAAGATGTCCGAAACCCCATCAAATACAATCCGAAGTCATAGATGGTGATTTATATATAGGGAATTCGGATTGCTTGTTTTCCTGTGTATTTTTTGAACGTTCCTTTTTTTCAAAAACAGTTCAAAAGTTTGCGTGTTCAAAACTTCGGGTTAAATGCAGTTGGGGGGGGGGGAAATAGTGGACCTATTTTTTTGAGTAGAGCACCTTGGGGGAAGCATTTTTGCTTCAAGGACCCCTATTTCATTTTTTGGATTTACTGAGATACGACCCCCCGAAATCTGAGCCCTCAGTGAGGGACGTTTTCGCAATTTTTTCCGAAGCTCTTGTTTTCTCCGTTCTAATCGTGTCAAAATAGTGTCAGATTACTGGTTACAATTTTTCAGAATCAAAACTAAGGCTCTTTGACCGGGTTCCTGCCGAAAAATTGGCCAAATTTGCCAGAAACGTCCAATTTTTGACCAAATTCAAACTTGGCCTTAATTTAGGCTTGGGCTTAGTATGGGGCTTAGGCTTAGTATCAGGCTTAGGCTTAGGTTCTGTTACTGTTACTGTTAGGGGTTGGGCGGGCCCTGTGTTGAGCCCTGGAGAACAGCCCGCCATAGTAGAGGCAGTATTTCTCCTAACCCAAAGTGGTTAAAATCTAGCAGAAGACTTTAGAAACCGGAGAAGCTGGGTCATACTTAGTTCCTTTACGTTGGCAACCGGGAGTGGGTCTGATCCAAGCTCCAGCGCTCTGATCCGAGAAAATTTGGGACACTCGCAAATAAAATGCGAAGCTGTGTCATCCTTATCTTCATTTCATTGCAGAAGTTGCATGTGGTTGAATCTGCTACCCTCATTAGGTTGAGGTGCTTGTTGAAGGGACCGTGTCCGGTAAGAATCCACGCGATCTGACGAAGTTGTGGTCTTGCTAGGTTGAGAATCTGTAGGGCTTTGTGCTTGTTAAATTCACCCATTAGTTTTTTGGCCTGTCGACAGCTTTGAAGGTTGTCCCAGTAGATACATGCTGTGACAGTGCACCACCTGTCGATATCGGCGTAGATGATGCTAGTGGGGACTGGGATAATGGGTTCTGGTCCGATGGGTGTGAGGGACGAACCATGTCTCGCCAGCTCGTCCGCTTTTTCATTTCCAGGCACACCACTGTGCCCTGGAACCCAGTGTATTTCAACTGTGTTGTTGTGAGCTAATTTTCTGAGTTCCTCTTTACAGGATTTAACTGTTAAGGATCTGCTCCACGGACATTTTAGAGCATTAATTGCAGCTCGGCTGTCTGAGAAGGCGACGATTCGCTTGTCTGCAGTTTGTAGGCTTCTGAGTCTTGTTGCAGCATAGGAAATCGCTGTGACTTCGAATTGGAAGACGGTGCAGAGTCTGCCTAGGGCAAAGGATTCCTCTATGTGTGGGTCAACACAGTAGAAACCACAGCCTGCTTGGTCTAAATGACCTAACCGAGAGCCATCCGTGTATGCAGTTGTATCCGGGGGGCGTGTTCCTGGATGTAGATCCTGTGAATAGTCTGCGCTCCAATCCTGACCGGGGAAGCGGACATTACTTAATGGGTCGAATTTCTTGCACGAGAGATCAGCTGGAGCAGAAGCGAATCTGCTTGCCTCATTCGTTAGCATGGTTTTAATGCTCCAATGACCATGGCTGTTTATTCGGTCTGATATTTGTCCCGTTTGTAAGAGTCTGTAGTAGGATCTCATCGCCTCCTTTTGGATGTAAACGTACAGTGGGGGGACACTCAACATGATCTCTAGAGCAGCAGTCGGAGTTGTGGGAAAACCTGCCGAGATCGACAGTAGGGCCAGCCTCTGTATTCGTTCGAATGCCTTTTTTCCGCATACGAGACGGGTTCTTTGTTATTGTTTACAATTTTTTTGGAATCATAACAAAGGCTCTTTGACCGGGTTCCAGCTGAAAAATTGGCCAAATTCGCCAGAAACGTCGAATTTTTGACCAAATTCAAACTTGGCCTTAATTTAGGCTGGGGCTTCGGCTTAGGCTTAGTATAGGGCTTAGGCTTAGTATCAGGCTTAGGCTTAGGTTCAGGCTTAGGCTCAGGCTTTGGCAATAGAAAATAGAAATTTTCAGAAAAAATCCTGCCAGCTTAGCCTAGAGAATCCTGCCAACTAAGCCTAGACGATGCCTTAAAACATCATAACGCACTCAAAACTATCCAAAAACAAAGATTACAGCCACTTTTGGCTTCGAACTTTGTTTGGCCTACGTTCACTTCCAAAAACACTGAAAATGCAGTTTTCAACGGGTCATAGCTCAGAAAATCTAAATTTGTGAATAGGGGTTCTATTACAAAAAATGCTTCCCTCAAGGTGCTCTACTCCAAAAAATAGGTCCACTATTTCCCCCCCCCCAACTGCACTTGATCCAAAACTTCAAGGGTGGATTTCACCACGGTGGTTTTTAAAAACCATGGTTTTACGTACGTGTGCATATGATTTGCACATAATTTCATTACGAAATATCGCATGACTCGTTACGAATTTCGTAGATTTTCTAAAACCATGGTTTTTGCCCAGTTGAAATTTCATAGCAGGTTTTCATTCTGCTGAAATTTCAACTGAGCAAAAACCATGGGTTTAGACAATCTACGAAATTCGTAACGAATCATGCGATATTTCGTAATGAAATTATGTGCAAATCATATGCACACGTACGTAAAACCATGATTTTTAAAAACCACCGTGGTGAAATCCACCCCAAAAGTTTCAAAAGTTCAAAAGCATGCGTGGTTGAGCTTTTTCAGAATACACACGCACCCTCGCACGTATTAAGAGCTTATATTCGGCAAATATTTTTCTTGATTTGTTCTTGTTTTTCATAAAACGAGAAAAATATAATAAGTATAATTAAATAATATAATTTTTTATCTTATTAAAATGTAATTGGAGATTGATTATATAATGGGCGCAACTGAGGCAGGCGGGGAGGGGGAGAAATTCAAACTGCCATTTTTTCACCGTGAAAACACTTTTTATAGGTTTTCGCATGCGCTGAGTTCGTTTTTAGCACTTTCCATGCGAAAAAACGTTGATCTATACCTTTTCGAAAAAATTCCATTTTTGTCGAAAATCATTGTTTTTCGACATATATATATTAGGGTTAATCGTCGAAATTTATGCCCAATACAGTCGTAATATCAGCCTTAAGTTTGATCGTCATAAAGTAATACATAATAATATACTCAATAAAGCTTTGTTAGCAACATATTTGGCTCATTTGTACTAAAAATTGTATATAATTTTGCCCACTGAAAAAAGAGGCGAAATATAAATAGTTAAACTGAGCTTGCATATCAAAAGTTTTAGTTTCTTTTCGCGTAGACAATAAATTAATTACTTTTTCATCGAAAAATAAGCATCATTAGGCATAAGTAGCGATTTTTAATGAAAGCGAATACCATAAATACGATTTGAAAACGTCACTGATGCTCAGCAGCAAGTTGGCACTTGGCACTGACAGTCAATTTCGGTTTAAAACTGCAGCTTTATTTATGATCTCACAGTAGCAAGTGTCCTTTTATTTGATGCAATCAACTAGGACTAAGCCTTTGCTGATCCACCTACTACGCCTCAGCCTAAGCACTAAGCCTCAGCCTAAGCACTATAGCAGGCGGGGAAAAAAACCCCGCATTTTCATATTTCGTAATGTAGCTCATAGACTATACGTTTTCGCGGAAAACCAAAAAAATCTGTCGTAGGCCTAACCTTGCTCTAAATGATGGCACCGGTATCATTTCGCTATCTCTTATATACCATTTTTTGGCGGGAAGCCAAAAACTTGCCGGGGAAAAAAAACCCATTTGGGGGAAAAAACCCATGTGGGGGAAAAAACCCCACCCCATAAATCACCCGAAAAGTGTGTTAGCGGTAGTTTTTCAACGCTATGGCACGTATTAGGAGTAGTAGACGCCCCTGATGCCAAAACTATACGCAGATTTGCTATGGGGCCTCAGGTAGACAAGTTTGAAAACGGCCCTTCGCAGCCCATTATAAAATTTTGAATTTTCAGATTTGAAAACAAAACACCTTAATTTCGCCTGAAAACGTTGAAAACAACTAAAAAGTAGCTATTACGTTTCAAATACATGCAAAATCTGCACTTTATGGCTACTTTTTACGCCATCGACCCTCCATGGAGGGTACCGTAAGTGGGTGTGACTGGTCGTGACGGGGATATTTTACTTTCGTTCGGTTATTTGGCGTTTAAACACGATAAATTAATAGATTAAAATTAAAAACATACAAAAAACTGGCAATAGTACCAGAAAATACTACTTTCCACCCCAAAAGGACCTCAAAATGACAAAGTCCGACTGTTAGGCCCGTATTCCAGAATTCGATCGCGAAAGTGTCAGTTTGCGCATTTGTGTTAATAATAAACGTCTTTTTGCACTACCATGAGTCTTTTGGAGTAGCTACTATATAGGTTTTTCGACATCACCAGACCATTTTCAAAAAGTGGGTTTTTTCCCCCCACATGGGTTTTTTTTACCCCGTCTAATTTCGGTCATGCCCCCCCTCGTACGAAAGAAGGAGGGACCTGCCACTGCGGGCGATCATGAATAGAGGAAGGGTAGTCCTCTGTAAAAGTGTTTTTACATTTGAGCTCGCGTCTCTTAGTGCTGAGAAATGACTAATGAGACTCTAAAATTCACCTCCCTTGGAGCCATGTCGGGTCAAAAATGGGGGGTCCAATTTTTGACTCATAAAAAATACCAGCGAGACCCCTTTTGGATACCGCTTATATACACTATACGCTGGCAAATTTTCAGACCTGTACCACGTACCCAAGTTCCGGAACTGGGGTGGGTTTTTCCCCCAAAAAATGGGGTGGGTTTTTTTCCCCGCCTGCTATATATACATAAAATCGTACCAGTGGCAGATCCAGTAATTTTTTCAGGTTTGGTGAACGTGAAGCAATACTCCCACGGCGTGGGACAGTTTTGTTTATAAACGTTTTCAAGGTGGCGCTTCATTGAGTATGAAGCATAAGGTGGCAATTCATTGAGTATGAAGCACGCAAAGTTTCGACGCCGTAGTTTGTGGAGGTCTGGGCCTATGCAGCTACAGACTTGCGAGTTGCGGTTTTTGAGAACGTGGAACGTAAATTTTAGAAAAATCTACCTCTAAAAATTTGAATTTTGAATTTGAAACGCAATTATTACGCGAATCATACAATCTGCTTGCTGGCCAGTTTTTGCGAAAAAGCAGTATAAAGACCTGCCGCAGTTGAGGATGCCGCTAGCGGTACCAGTAGACGCAGGGGTCTGGGGGCGGCAGCCCCCAGAATTTTTTTTCCGATTTTGCATTTAAAACAGTGCATCTGAGCATATCACAGGCCCGTCAGTCGCTGTGCATTATTGTGCAAAATTTTAATTTTTGTGTGCAAAATTTTAAAAAAGTGTGCATTTGCACTGGGTTTTGCACAAAAAAAACCACCCTGGCCTAAACTAAGCATTAAGCCTAAGCCTAAGCACTAAGCCTAAGTCTGAGGCCTAAATTGAAGAAAAAACGTGCTAAGAAGCATCATAAATATTTTTACCGCAATAAAAAACACCAACTAGCTTCATATTTTAAAAAATTTCGCAGCTATATATAGCCCGGAACTTGTATTGTAACGCTTCAATCAGCCTGGTCCTGGTAGCTCCAGAAAAAGTTTTGTAACTTTTCAAAGCCTGAACCGATTTACAAATTTTTTTAAGCATTTAGTAGCTTAGAAGTTGCTCTATCAATGGTAGCAGCAGGTCTTCATTTGATTCAGTATTTTTGCATAAATCCAATTTTGCGCAAATAATTTTATGTAAAGTTTAAATTTTGGACAAAGTTTGATTTCCTGCTAAAGCTTATATATATACATCCTACAAACTTCTAACCTAGCCTATTCGAAAGAGCGTTCAATTTTGACCCCCCCCTAGGTTTGAGGGATATATATAGGGGGACTCCGGATCATTAGGCGAAAAAATACCGTTTTTCCGACTTATTCGACCCCTAAAAGTTTTAACACCAATAATTTCACTTCAGATTTTTATTAAAAGGGACGACAGCTATTTTGGGGGCTAGAGATCAGATTGGGGGCATGGCTGACAATGTGGGTTTCATATTTTTATTAAAATATGGGGTAGGAAGCGAATTATAATTGAAAATAATTTCTCCTTCCCGCTTCAGTCTGTCCGATTAATGATTACAGCACATGCGAAAATTTGAAAATGTTTTTTGTTTTGAAAATATGACGCCCGGCCTTCACTAAAACAGCACCATAGATGTGAAGTAATTCATCAACGTCATTGAGTTTTCCAGGAAATGTAAATGACTGAAATCACAGCGACTCTGAATTTATCATTGGAAATAGATAAATTTTACAATGTTGATTTGTACCAAAGAGGGTATGTTATTTTTATTGTGTGGCTGTAGCATTTTATAACACTGGTGCGGCTCAGTATATACAGTATACAGATAATCAAAATGCACAAACATCCAATCTCATGAACTAAAAAAAGTAAAAAACCACGGTTTGACGCGTTTTGGTGGCGTGTGTCTGTATTTTGTAGAAGAAGAAGAATTTATTTCTCAAAAGCCGTCAGTTTTACAAACGAAAAGAATCACACACATATATATTTTTGTAGATTTGATTTGATCAAAACGGGTCCGTGTATGATGCCTTTGAAAGATACCTCTCTCACTCTCTATATATACATACATGTCTGCTGATGCATTGTCACATCTAGTAAAATTAAATCTTAAATGTTGATTCAATTTATTTTTAGATGGTAGGTAGAGGTAGTGATTAGTCTCAAGTAGACGCGAAATCTGGCTAATTAATGTTTCAGATATTACCAAGTGAGATGCAGTCTGGGCAGTCCCAAGAAGTACTCGGCCCGGGTCGAAACTACTGTGTTGCACACTCGAGGTAACCATTGCTTAATTCTACGTGCACACGCTTCTGTAATGAATAAACTGTGAACTTTAGCTAAATATATACTGCTCTTTCATGAAATTAAAACAATTGTATAGTATATCTACATCTACATAGATATACGCAATACGCATACTACCATTAGGCATTTCATCTCTTATATATCAGCTAGTCAGTGTCAGGCCTATATAGCTGCAATGGTGCCTGCCTAACCCTAGTCTAGTTTTTGAACGGATTTTAAATTTCGGTGCATTTGAATTGGCTGTTGGCTGACTGGTTTAGTTGGTGTTTCAGCGGCCAACCTGTTTCCGGCCAACGTGCTGAACGGACAGGCTGTGGGCCAGACCTTCGAGATCGTCTACCAGGACGAAGATGTCAAGCTGCAGGACATCGTGGAGTTCAAAATATTGCTCTCTTTGCCCTCCATTGATAAGGTATAGTGGTGTGGGAAAAAAACCCTACGCGTTTTGCGGGGAAAAAAACCCTAGTGCTTCCTGGCCGAACCTTCAGACATAGGCCCTTTTTGAGTATGTACGTGCAAAGCGCATCCCAAACTGACTTACCACACCAATTTTTGTGCAGTTCTGAGGCCTGTAGCACAGTGTTTTTTTGCGTCAAAAAGTGCGAAACGCCGCACTTTTTTTCTGAAATTTCGCACTTTTTTTTGGCCATGTGCGTCCCGTGACGCACTTTTTTTCTGCTGAGGCTGAAAGATGTCACAGCTGATTTGGCCAAAAAGTGCCGAAAATAGCATTTTCACCGAGAAAATGTTGAAAAATTTTCCTAAATTGCGTCAAACCTATCAAATTTGTAAAATTTTCTGATGTGTCTAACGTTTCAAGCTTGATCTAAACAGCTACAACTGGTCTCAATGACAGTTTACAACCTACATATTATGATAAGAGTATGATTAGAAAAAATCGTGTTGAAGCATGCCACACCCAGCAACAGCAAGTTTCTTAAAAGCATCAATTAATGCCAATAGGTATTTAGATGATTGCTGCGCCAGTATCAAAGTTTGGAATAGGAGAATTCTATTATATATATCTGCTGAAGTTAGCTGCGCTTTCATATACTGTGTTAATAGTTCAGTTCCTGCCAACCTAATTTGGCGTATTGATGCCGTCTCCAGGGGAATTGAGTTAAGTCTCAAAACATCAGATACTTGGCTTCTGGGGGCTGCCGCTTCCAGACCCCTGCAACTACTGCAGTTCCCGTTTTGTATATACTTTTTCAAGCAAAATTGCATCCTGTCTTTTTCAGCCTGCTTAAATTCAAAACTCTGCTTAGCTTCTCAACAACATACCGACATTGACATGATCAGAAAAATACCGACATTGACGTGATATTTATATAAGTCCCTATTGGATACTGCACTGTGAAGCGTATCGAATAAAACAAAAATTTGTCCAAGTCCCCGACTCTCAGAAACCATAAGCTCAGTTTTCGCACACTTTTAAATCAGCAAGGCAGTGGCGTACCCAGGGAAGGCTGGATGGGCGGAATTGCCCCCCCCTCCCGAAATTTTTTCCAAGTGAATTTTTACACAAGGGTTCTCTCTTTTGCTTTTATTGTCTGGTCGAAAAAATTTTCCGATAGCACGGTTTTTTTGCTCAAATTTGTGCTCATTTGAGCATTGGAACATAAAAATGAGCATTGAAAAATAAAAATGAGCATCAAATGAGCATTGCTGATATTGCCCAAAGACGAGCCAGAAGGAATTGCTGATACGTCTCCAGTTGACCAAATTTGGTCTAAAAATTGGTAAAATCGCCAATTTTTTCTGGAGGCTGCCGCCCCCAGACCCCTGTAACCTTGTGTCCTTTGGTTTTCATGGTCCGGCCGGAAAAATTTTCTGATACGTTCCAATTGACTAAAGTTGACCGAACAATCAAAATTTGCCCCAATTTTTTTCCCTGGGGGCTGCCGCCCCCAGACCCCTGCGGCCTTGTATTAGTAATCTTGCGTTTGTAAGGCGTTTTGTGAGTGTTAAAATTGCTAAAAAGTACATTTTAGCCCATTACAAAAAATAGAAAAGTCATTCCCCCCCCGAAATTTTTTTCGTACGCTGTACTCCACTGCTATGCTGCATTTATTTGTGTAACACACTGTCCGATGTGGCAATCCAATCTTTTGTTTTAATTTTCCTTTCGGAAAAAAATTTTGCTACGTCTCCAGTTCACTAAATTCGGCAAAAAAATGAAAGTCTCCAATTTTTTACTTAGTCACTGCTAATAGAACAACCAGAAAAAGTGATAGGGTTTTTTCCCCGCATTAGGGTTTTTTTCCCGCATAGGGTTTTTACCCCGGAGGTTTCGAGACTCATTACTCAGAAACGTGAGTAGTTAGAATCCATTTTATTAGTGCAACAGTTAGGCGAAAGATGGCCGTTATAACAGCCGCGAGCATTAATGGATCCGATTTATGTGGACCGCAGGACGACCCGAAAAGTTGAAAATAGGTTTTTTCCCCGCACCACTATACTAGTATATATTATATTGCGGCAGATTTTTAGCCAAATTGGTGGGGGGCAACATAGTAACGATGGGACCCATTTTGGAGCGAGAAAAACGTTTTGTGAGCTATATTAAAGCTTTATATATTTACCTTATTACCTTACTATACTATATAAACTTTCTTGCTAAAAAATAATTACGATAATAACTCAGGATCGGCTCAACGCAGAAACGTCATTTTTACGTTATCATATAGCCGACAGCGTGGCCAAAAATTTTTCTATTCAAAGTCAGTTCGTAAAGGAAACCGTTTAACCGCTAAACCGGTTTGAAAAAAATAAAAAATTTTCATACTGACATTTTCGGGGTCGAACATCTACTACGACGAATGTAAGATGATACTATAGTGTCATTTAATTCTAAAATATTCAGACCGTCATAACTTGCCTCAACGTTAACGTAAAAACATAAAATTGACGCCTTTCAACTCAAAACAGTAGGCGCTTTTGAATGATACCTTACTTGACGTATACTATTCACGTTTAAACGTTTAAATTTCCAATTCTAAATTATGACGCAAGCTTAACGTCAAGTTAAAGGCCATGTCACCCATCATTTGAAAGCTCTAACAATTTCCTCTCAAATGACGTTAAAATTATTATTTTCCCACTTCCATATGAAAAGTTATGGTCCCTGAAAAATTTCTTAAAAACGGCTGATTGTACTACAGATCACACCGTGGGTGATCAAATCCAAAGACAATTGAATTCAGGCAAAAATTCAATTTTTTTGCTCATTTTTCAAATAATGTAACATAAATAGACTTAACTTAGATATATACATGGTCGAACTGAACTAAACTAGACGCACTAGACTTGTTAATATACTTATACTATCCTATTCATACTGATAATGAACTTGTCAACTCCATATTGAAGTATCAGTTAGAACCACGTGTGGCGCTATGACGTTTACCTTTCAAATCTCGTGCAGTGGCTTGGTTCCAAAGTTATAAGCTACGTAAACTGGAGTTATTTGTCTGTTGCTACAATCAACATTCAAACGTTATTACACAAAACTCTTTACTTCTCATCTGTTTCATCAAAATGTCTAAAAGAAGCGTTAATGCTTCATACTACACAGCTAAGCTGTGACTTTGTGTTTAAAAGCGCGTAAAATGGAGTTATTTTTCCTCCGCAGAATCCTCCGCGACAGGCCATTTGTAGTTACTTATTTCTGGAGGTTAACCACAAAAATGGCCACAGCTTAGGCTAGTAACATCGTAGAAAGATGAAAATTGTGTCATTGGATAGACAGTTTTTAGCCCTTTCGAATGACATATCACATGATGGCGCAACTTCCTGAAAATAAGTCCAAATTTCACCTTCTAAATTTTGACGTACGTTAAACGTCACGTCACAGGGTCATGTGACCCATCATTTGAAAGCTCTAACGATTTCCTCACAAATACGTTAAAATTCTTGTTTTACCACTACCGTAGCAAAAGTTATGGCCCCTCAAAAGTTTTCATAAAAGGGGCTGATAGTACAGATCACACCATGAGTGATCAAATCTCTGAGCAATTGAATTCAGGCAAAAATTTGAAAAATTTTTGTTGATTTTTTAATAATGTAACATAAAGCAGACTAAACCAAGGTAAATACGATATAGTCTAACTAGTCTAAACTAGACGCACTAGACTTGTATATAAATATTAATGTTAATTCTTGACGAAATAGGAAATAGGAAATACACCACAAAAAAGACTAAAATGGTGGGCTTTCGAATTAGTGGTGTAGAAAGCCCCCCACCCCCCCCCCAATATGCTAATATCTCCGTTTTTAAAACTGTTGTGTTGAAAATTTGTGTTGTTGGTGGAGAAGATTTCTGATGTTATGTTTTTGTGCATAATATATAATTACTGTTTTGTAAATTGTGAATTCAATAACTCATTTTTGTTTCAGATACCTAAGACTATAGACCTTCCTTTGTTTGTTGATCTGTACTTTCTAGAAGATGATAAACTGTTGCTGAAAGGCGGGTAAGCCATCGCACTTAAAATTGACAAAATGATTTATATAGATTTAGAGATGGAAATTTTTTATCTTCCGTGGCGACATCCAAATTTGCAACCACCTTAGCAAGCTGTCAAACATACATGCATGAAGAGGGGGTGGGGAGGTCTAGTGAGTTACATACTTGTACTGTAGTCCATAATGTAAACGGGGTCAATTTTTTTTTTGGGGGGGGGGGTGGGGCTCTCTGGCCAAATTTTGGGGACCCTCTCCCCCTTGATTGACCAAAAATACCCTATATTTTGCAAAATGTCGCCTAAAAGGGCCATTTTTTCTGAATTTTGCCGAATTTTAGGGACCCTCCCCTCGGCGCCTCGATTTAGAAGGGAGGAGTCCCCCCCTCATACATGTAGTCAATACTGGTATACACGACAATACGATATGCCGTATTGGAGGAAAACGAGAAAAGAAAAAAAAAAAAAAAAAAAAAAAAAAAAAAAAAAAAAAAAAAAAAAACCCCCCCCCCCCCCCCCTGCTGTTGAGTGACTATATATGTATATAATATTACTTTCAGCTCCGAACTGTATGACTCATTCAAGTGCGTGAGTCACCGAGCCCTGAAGGTGCACTTTTCGCTGCTGAGCGGGCTACACGCCTTCCGACCGGTGCTCTTCGAGTACGCCACCCTTTGTGCCATCACCCTCTGTGTCCACGGCAGTCTGGTGGCTTTGTCCTTTGACGCGCGGCCTAGAAGTCCCACCAGTAAGACTAGAAGACATTCTTTCGTTTTTAAAGTTTTTTCGTAGACAAAAAGGGCATTTTGCACTTAGCCCTGTGACCCCCCCTATTTTATAATATGATATAAATAATTTTCTTCTGACATGGACTCCCCCTGTATTTTGATCGTCACTCAAGGGGGATAGAAAATAGTGAATAAAATAAAGACAAAAACCCTTAACTGTTTGCTTAATTATTCCTGACCACTGCGTTAAGCCAATCGTCATATAGCAACAGTGTATTTTTTGATTGATATGAAAATATTATATAACTAATAGTAATATTAAAGTCCACTAATTAATAGGTACCTAAAAAGGTACTAGGTATTTTTACAGCCACTAATTCTGGCATATTTTTAGTGGGAGTGGGGGGGCTGGGAGGGGGGCGCCCCCCCATTTGGTCCGGAGCCCCCCCATTTTGGTCGCCCCCCCCCCATTTCAGATGGGGTGCCCCCCCATAGCCCAAAATTTTTCCCAGAAGGATGTTTTGGTGACTTTTTAGCTGTAGCGATGTCGTGTTCGTCAGGTTTTTTGCTCCTTTTTTGCTAAATTTAGTATTAGGGTAGCTGTAATAACGTATGAAATCGTAACATTTAATGTATAATAACCATCTTTTCGTGTAAAAATAGTGTTTTATCGTGAATTTGGTGCGCCCCCCATCGCGACCCCCCCCCATAAAATTTTGCCTAAAAATATGTCAGTAATTCAGGAATCTATTTCAAATTGTGCTTTTTTAAACATCATCGATATTTATCAAAACCTGTCACCTTAATGTTTCACAGGTCGTTCAGGGTCGATTGGTGGCGGCGTCTCCAGCAGCAGTATTCGCGGCAGCTCGACGCCAGACACGCAGACGGCAGCCACAGACGCCCTGGCGCCAGAGCAGGCGTCGCAGCAATTTCTCACGCCCGGACCCGGCCCGGCCCTGAGCACTGCTGAGCTGTTGGTGTTTGGCAGCAGTGGGAAGGTTGGTGGATCGAAGCCGGGGATTTGAGATGTTGTATATAGTTTTTTGAAAAAGTTTGAATTTTTGAAATAAAATGAATGTAACGGAGTCAAAATTCTATAGGATCTCTCCGCCAAATTTTTGTAAATTCTCGCATCCGGATTGTCTTAAAATGCAGCATATATATTTGCGAAGTGTTGGAAATTGGTCCTTTTTCGCACTTTTGATCAGAATCAGATTTTCAGAATCCTCGATTATAGAAGGTTGGTCCCGCATCGACGCCTCCATTCCATTCCAGTTATAAAAACTATGGGGGCGGAAGTTCTATTAATCCATCCCATCCCATAAATTTCAATTAAATTGCTTAGGTATAAATTGACCGTGACAAGGACAAGGACCAGAATGAATCTGGCATTTGTGATCTTTCACTTTTTAAGTCAACTTTGTTTATTTTTTCTTTTTTTAACTTTTTTTTCGTTTTTTCAGCCAGCTGCTCCGGGCGACAGTCGTTGGGCGCAGGGCTGTTCGTCTCACAGTCTGGTGTGCCGATTTCTGCTGACCGCCTATGAATGTTTGCAGTTGAAAATATTTCGATACTGTGAACTGCTTCCTTCCCGGTATCAAATTAGAGTTCGTAAGTTGCCATTATAGTTGTATGAAACTGTGAATATTGAAATATTAGTAGATGTAGTAATGAATATTCAGTAGACTTTATTTAAGTGTAATTTCCCATAAATTTTCGTTTGTTATGAAAAACTACGGGATGTATATTATGTGAACTAGACAACTGAGCTTAATTGCTTAATTAATTTAATGATTTAATTCAGTCGCATGCATGGGACACGGTTTAAAATTTGAGAGGGCGCCGTCTCTGACTGTTTGATGAACCAAAATACGCTTTTATTTTGTGGTGCCAATTATTTCTAGCAGCTAATATTGCTTTCGTCCTAGCATTAGAAATCAGTTTAGGCTGGATTAATGTCTTCTAAAATGGTTCACAGATTGTTCTAATTGTAGATTTATTTGTGAATAAAGCTTGTGAGTTTTGCTGGAATTTTCAGGTTATGTCGACTGCCAGAGAAAGCTAGAGATTTTGGAAGCAAATGCGGGTGTAAGTTAATTAATTAGGTAACGTTTGTCCGTGTAAAGCATATTTGACTTGAGTATATTATCACTCAATATTTCGCATTAAATAGCACTATAATTTGACCTAACAATATGCTTTTGTTGTTGAACTCCATACAATCTGCAATTGTTTTTTTTATTGGGGTGGGGGGGGCGCCCTTCCTAACATAAGCCTCACCCCCCATAAATTATCCCCCAAACTCTATTTTTGTTTCAGCGGCAGACGGAGAGCGTTGAATTTCTGGCGACCTTCGACAACGACATGAAACTGCTGTCAGCCGAGCTGGCCGGGCTGTGGACTCACTTCCTGGAGATATTCCGCGGACGGGCCGAAGTCAGAACACATCTCCAGAATGAGCATCATTTTCAAAGGGTATAATATATAGTATATATACAGATTTCTCGTGCTATATTTTGGCACCTGTGCGTATTGTTGTTGTTTGCCCAGTTTGTGAATATGTTGACTTTTACTTGTTTAGTTGTTTTTTTTCAATACTGCTAGTGCTGTTAATTTTCAGGTCAAACGATTCGCTGAAGGATTCTTCACTAGTGAAAATATTGCTCAGAATTTGACCTCATACAGTGGCCTTGGGTAAGTTTCAGAGAACACTGTCATCGTTGAAATGTGTCTTGTGCCGACGTTTGTAAACCTTGAACTGAGAAAATGCACAAATTTTGCCTAAAAATGAGAAATTTTCGCGAAATTTTTTTATGTTTTCGTATGATTTTGACCCTTTTCTTGGAGCATTTTACAGACATCAAGGACCACCTTTAAGTTTCAGATCATTTTTTTCTCTGCACTACCGACGATCAAATTTGGGGGGGGGCTTGTCCAGGAATCTAAAATCTGAACACGGTGTGTGTCTACCCCGAAACCCCTCTTGAATCTTTTTTTGGTTTTCAGACAAGCGATCAGCGTGCAGAGTCGTGTGGCGGACGAGGTGCGTCGCTCGGCCTACTTCTCGTCCCTGCCCGCGCTGCCCCTCTTCTGTCCCGACCTGGACGGCACGCCCACCGCCATTCCCATTATTTTCGAAGAAAAATTCCTTCCAAAAGAAGGTGGGGTTTTTAGCAGTCTATACACCGAGCTTATTCAGAAATCAGACCGTCTGAATGTCTGAATCAGACGATACATTGTTTGAAATAAATTGAAGGGGATTTTTTGTTTGGGGATGAAACCTATTTGATTTAGATTTTTCTTAGGTGAAACTAATTTGATTTATTAATCTGTTCAAAGATTTTTTTACTCGTACATATTCTTGTTCCTGCGGTTTTTTCCCTAAGTGATTTAAACAATATTGACAGGTTCCGGGATCCCCCCAGATTTCGCCTCAATGGCAAACAGAATTTCTGTATTCCGAATTCACCGTATGCTGGTCAAAATTTGCCTAAAAACTTCAAAAATTAGCTGTTTTCTCTCGCTAAAACATGATTAATAATTTGTCGGAAAAGGAGAATGTCGTGGGTGGTCAAAATGGCGGACAGGGTACAATGGCAGTAAAATAATTTAGTTTTTTGACAAAATGTATATTGTTTTTGTAATGTATATTGTATTGTTTTTATCACAGGTTTTTTTATTTGTATACCTCCAAAATGTATTGTTTTTTATTTTAGGCTTTCAACCAACATGTCAGACAGGTGGGGCCAGTCGCCAGCTAGCCTGTTTGACAGTCAATCGTCAGCAATCTCAAACTCCGCCCCCAGTCCGCCCCGCCCCGCCCCCCGCCCAGTCCAGTCGACCAATCACAGCAGTTGCCGGCAAGTCTAGCTCCGCCCCCTCGCCGCCCAGACAGCCCGGCGCCACTGGCAGCGTGGGAGAATCTCAGCCACAGCCACAACAGCAACAACTACAACAGCATAGGAAACAGAAGCGTAGGAAAATTTTTGTGCGTAAGACGAGCAACATGCTGCGTAAGCTACTGCATCGGCGCAGCACGCTGCCACTGATTGGTCCGGCGGCGGGCAGCGGCAGCGTGAGTACTTCGTCCGCTACCAGTAGCACCTGTGGTGACTCGAACACGGATGACTCGTCCACGGCCCTGGATGGACTAATTGTCGACAATAAAGACGGCAGTCACTCGTCTAGTAATGGTAGTACCATTAACTGCCATAGACCGCGTCACTGTGGGAACAGACCAGCTGGCGCCAGTGGGCTGGTGACTGCGTCCGGCCTACTGGGGGATCCAGGGATAGCGACTGGGGGCGGTGGAATAGCCTTGCAGCATCGATTTGCCGAACGATATCAGTTTGGTAGTATGCCCAATCTGTTGCTGCTGTCGCATGCTGACGCGTCCATCGTCAGCGTCAGTTTTGACTCCACCAGTGACTGTGAGACGGGTGCGGCTGGGGACTGTTGGACGCAGTCTAGTCTAGACCCTGACTCGGCTAGTAGTCGAGTGACTAGACCCTGCTCCCTGCTGCTGGCGACCAATTCGACCATCGTCGACCGGAGCTCCTACTTTTGCGACCGATGCGACTCGGAGCCTTGCTTGCTCGACGATACCGGTGATCCTGGCTGTGAGCGAACCGATTCCGATCCGGCGGTTGCGGATCCTCAAGGTAGCATGGGGTTGCTGTTTTTCACAGTGGGTTGCCGATTTCCTTGAAGTAGGAGGCAACCCAGAGTGTTCAGTGGTTTTATGTAGCTCAGTTGAAATTTATTGCAAACCTGTAGCACAGCTAGTTTTCATTAATTTGCAGAAATTTACTGCTGAAGTAGCTCATGTGAAAATTTAGCAGAATAATGGCTTGCTATGCTGTAGATTTGCATTTTCAACTGAGCTGAAACCGCAGTTTGTGAATATATTTCGTAACGAAACTATGTGCAAATCATAATAAAACCACCGTAAACCATGGTTTTATAAAACCATCTTTCTGCAGTCAATAGTATATATACATAATAATGTCTCACTCTATATAGAAAAAGAGTGAGAGCATTATTATGTACTCTTGGTGAAATTCACCCATAGACATTATTATTTACTCTTGGTGAAATCCACCCATATAATAATATGCCCTGTTGCAGACGATCTATTGCTCTCGGCGCAGCATCCGTCCGGCGCCGCCCTGGACTGTGGCTCACAGTCCTCCGTCTCCCTGCTCTCCAGCTGTGGCTCCAGTCATAGTTCAGTGCTCTTGGCCGAGCCACAGGCCACCCCTGAGCCACCACAGGTCAAGGAGATTGTCATCGGGGGCGACTCGGAGGAGTCCAGCTCTGATGAGACCAGTCCCAAACTAAGCCAACTGGTGGATGGAGATATTGTCAAGTTTGTAGACTATAGTATTGGCAAGAGTACATAATAGTGTGCCATTTTTAGAGTACTCTTAGTAGAGTGACACTCCATGCTGTACTCTTGATGTTATACACAGACATGTACATTAGGAACATTATACAAATTTCTATCAAGAGTACATAATAGTGTGTCATTCTTAGAGTAGTCTGTGGAATTGAGACACTATTATCATTATGTACTCTTAATGTCATACATGGAGACATGCACATTAGGCACATTATACACTTGTATAATTTACATGTTATATTTATGATAGATTATTGGGTTATGTCTGGGTTTTTTTTTCGCAAAAACGTTCGCAATTGCAAAAAAAATTTGGCAATTGCGAAAATTTTCCAAACTGTTTCGCAAAATTGCGAAAAAATTTTGACGCCGGTGAGGTGAACTTATAAGATCCCCGCGTTGTTTTTAGCTACTCAGCCAGAAAAAATTTTCGGTACGTCCCCAATTGACCAAATTTGACCTAAAAATCTAAAATTTCTAACTTTCCCGAGGCTCCCCTCCCCAGACTCATGTAAATTCCTGCAACTTCATGTTTATTGCGTGGTAATATTCTGTGTCAACGCGTTTAATGACTATAAGACATCCGCCAAATCTATGTGTATCTGAGAGTGTGTAGTGTGCCCAGTCCGAGATATTTCGTCTCGTTTCGTCACACAAAATACGTCTAGATGGGTCTGGGAAAGCACTAGTCCTGTACGCTATTTCGGAGTGTTCAGTTATGCGTCACATATTCTACACCTACACAAAACTTTCGGGCTCTTTGAATTTTTTCCAATGGGGCCACAAACCAAAGGACTAATGTAAAATTCTTGTCAGGAAAAAAATCGAGTGGGAGGAATAAGGAATTCCCTATATCGTTCCCTGCTACGCCGCTGCGTGAATATGACGTTCAGTGCAATAAATAACACAAAAAAAATTTTGCGAAAAAAAATTTGGTTTTGCGAAAAAAATTTTAATCTTTTCGCAAAATTGCGAAAATTTGCCAGCGAAAAAAAACCCAGGGTTATGTTGAACTAGAGTGGATTTATTAATTTTTAATTGAATTGCCGTTTCTTACTTAAAGGTAGGGCTACCCAGGTCAAAAATCAAAGTTCTCCAATTTTGCTTATTTTCACATATGTTACTTCCCTAAGGCACCCCAACCTCATTAAGCTTCAAGGTGCACTTTTGGTTCAGTGCGTTTGTCAGTGTATTTACATAGGCAAAAGTACGCAAAAAAGCCTAAAAGTAGCCCTTAGTTGGACAGTTCTAACACAAACCACATCAAGCCATTCAAGCTGAAACTTTGCATAGTAGCAGGTCACATGCATGCGCAAAATCGTATGATCCGGATTTCCGATATGTATATATTTTTAATTCTAAAATCGAGGAAGAAATGTGAAAAAATGGCCGTTTTTAAGCCCGCCAAATTTGAGTGATTTTACATTCGGCGTCACTGCTCAGGCCATGGGCAAAAATTTGAAAAAATGAATCATAGAGGTTGAGATATGACATTAGGCTATCGAATCATGTAAAAATCAGCTTCGTCAGTACTAACAAAAATTTCGAGTAAAGGAGCGCTTTGTGAGCACAAAAAACGTTTTACATTTACATTTTACACGTAAAATTGAATTTTTGGGAGCCCATCCATAGTAATAAATTGGCAAAAGCATTGTTCCAGTGTGTTACATCTGCGATGCGCTTTCCCTGCGGCTACATTGTGTGCAAATTTGAAGCGAACGTTTTGAAAACCTATTCACATTCGATAATTTCGTCACAATTATAAAACTTTTTGTTTAGATTCTTTATATAGACTAAAAGCACATATGCTCTAGTTTATGCACACAAAATTTAGTGCAAATTGCGTGAGTGGTTGCGGAGTAATACCTGTTTGAACTGTGAAACTGTACGTAAACTATGAAGTTCTCACACCAATAATGATAAATTGTAAAAAATCTAGAAGCTTATTTTGAAATCTAAAGAAAAACGTACCTTCATTTTTCATTTTTCTTCTTAAAATTGTGTGTCGAAACATTACATGTACTTCACAAGCTGGCCAATCTGATATCTGGGTTGATTTTTTGAACTTTTATGTCCCTATTGTGTGAAGTCTGGCTTACAAATGGTGATTGGTTGAAAATATTGGTAGATATTGGTAGTCTAGTGTCTGGCAGTATTTATTTGACACCATATAGCATTTTACTAGTTTCTCAGTGAACGTACAATTTCAAAGCAAAAAGCTCTGTTTTTGCAAGCTATGCGCAAAACTGCTTTGGCGACAATACCACCTTAATAACCAAAACTTGTAAACAGACGCTTGAAGCTAGTAATCACATTTTGAGTATTTTTTGAACTTCAGATTCGTAGAAGATCGTGAACAATTCAAGAAGTGGCTTCGATCTCAGGGATTGCCCATCACCATGCGCAGGTATGAATAAAAAAAGAAAAGAATAATAAAAGAAAAAGAAAAGAATAAGATAAAAAAGAAAGCATGTTTGGAGGCTCTCCAATCCCTGGCACATAAAGCGTAACGCTTGCTGCCTTCTGTTCCATTTGCTTTTTTATTGCCACAAATGGTTGAGTGTGGTTTTCGAGCTTCTCGGTAACAGTGGTGGTGGTAAAAAAAGAAAAAATAAGTAAAAAATAATATTTAACTTTGACTTTGCGTTTCATCTGGCCAATGATTAATCGAATTAATTTAGTTTTGACAACTCATTGTCTATAAAGTCAAACATAATTTGCTATACGAAGTATTTGTAACAGCGCATGTTAGTGTACGGAATAGGGCTGTTTGCGTGAAAAACTCATTGACACGCATTTTGGCCAGTTGAAAAGTATATTGCTCAGTTGAAAGTGATTTGCACAAATTTGGTACATTTTCAAAAATTAACAAAACCCGGTGTAATATACAATTTCACGTAAAGGTCTATTCATGCTTACAGCCGTATGTCCGTTCAGCCGGCAAAAATAATCACGCGACTAATGATGCATAAGATGAGATAGTGGCGTGAGTAATTGTAATGTTGTCGGCTGAACTGGCATAAGACTGTAAGTATGAATCGACCGAAAACTGGTATATACATATACTTATCATACATGTAACGGGGTCAAAATTTTGGGGGGGCCTCTCCGGCCACATTTTGGGGACCCTCCCCCCCAGATCGACTAAAAATGCCTTAAATTTTGCAAAATTTTGTAAAAATATTACCAAAAACAAAAAAAGTGCCATTTTTACTAAATTTTGTCCAAATTTCGGGGACCCTCCCCCCCGGCCTCTCGATTTGGGGGGTCCCAAATCGCGCCACCAATTATAGTCAGTACTCAGTAGTATATAAGATCTGATTAGGGATATATATATATATATATATATATATATATATATATATATATATATATATATATATATATATATATATATATATATATATATAATGCATATGTGTTTTATTTTCAGCGAGCTGTCGGCGCAGGTGTCGTTCGTGCCCTATTTCAGCCAATGGCATTCCTCGGACCGCGACGACGACTCCCCCAGTGCCCAATCACATCTCATCATTTGTGTACATGGACTAGATGGTATAAGGGGGGGGGGGGTTGGGCCGGGGAGGGGTTATGTATGTTTAGTCTAGCTGGTAAACATGTGCGACAGTTAGCGACAATTTCTGCTTATATACAAACGGATGCGCTTACGGACAAGTATGAACTAAAGTCTAATAAAAAATAGATGCGCCACTTACTTTATGTTAGTAACACGACTTCTGCGATTACTTGCTGTACTCTTGATAGTCAAAATCTATTCTTTTCGTAGCGAAATCACATGTTTCATGTTCTCAAGGGGTGCAGTGCGACTATTTTTTGTCAGACTGAGGCATTATTCAGTGACATGACATGACTGTCTCAGACTGGAGTTCTGCTTCTACTCGTTCTTGTCTTTGTCCCTGTGCTATGTCAAGGAGGCTGTACGGTCAATGTCACCCTTTTTTGATGACCAAACTGGAGACGAAGCTAAATAAAGTCTGACCAAAAAATGCTGGACTCTGAGACAAGAAGAGACACACCTTTTCATTACGCAAAGACCGAATTGCAAGGCATCAAGTCATTCTACCTATTATTTTATCTCAGGGGTCAGCAATTTCTGGTCAGACTTTCTTCTGCCGAAAATTAGCCATAACGAGCATGCCGGTGCGGCACAGCAGCTGACCAAAAAATTGTCCTTTTATCTGTCCTTGTGTCCTTACAAGAGTATATGAATAGCAAGAGCATGGCTGTTTTAGGCTCAAGTATGGACCTTCGCATGATTCGAGCTTACCTGGAGCTTGGCCTAGCCGACGAAAATCTGGACTTTCTCATGTCAAAGGCCAACCAGGTTTCAACTTTGTTTGTTTGGTTAGGCTCTTGTCCATACATGTACACGAAATCTCAGTCTGGGGGTAGGGGTTATCCCGGATCTTGGAATTTTTTTAGGGGGGGGAGGAGCAATTTCCCCCAATCCCCTCACGCCCATGTATACTTGTCTCTATTTCTCAAGTCTGGTGGGGGCCTGCTGTCGAACAACGCTACCTAAGATGTTCCGGCACGTTCAGTTTATGCAAAAGATGCTTATCTATCAGCGAATTATTTTGCTTAAGTTGTGTTAATAAGTCTGATAGTGTGTGTGGGAAAACTTTTTACTGCAGAGAACTATATACGTCATTTTTTGTTGAGAACTTCATCCCTTGTTAGAGTAAAGCCCGGTTCATACTCGTCCTTGTCCTTGTCCCTATCGTTTTGTCCTTAAGCGATTCCAAGTAAACTGCCTGGCCAAATACGTCAACTTTTAGCATGAATAAAGTTGGGGTCACTTGCAGATCGTATGCAAAAAATTAGCCAGAACGCTTGTGTCAATTATTCGCAGTAGCTGACCAAAGTTCGTCCTTGTCCTTGTCCCTGTGTCCTTAAGGACAAGTATGAACCGGGCTTAAGATTATTAATACTACTACTAGAAACACTGTCTACGATTCTGTTAGCTCTGATCCTTGAAATAGAAATATATAGATGAAATAGAATAAATACATGAAATAGAAATAAATGAATATGAAATAGAAATAAATAGTCTTACGTATGTTGAAGAGTACAAGAGTAGTGGAAATAAATAGGCAGTGTTTTTTTTTTCGTCAAAAATTTTGCGTCGTCTGACGCACATGCCCAAATTTTTTGCGTCATTTTGAAAAAAAGTGCGCAGGGCGGTTATAATGTTATCTAAGCGCGTGTTTTAGGTGAAAATCACTTTGTTATGGCACTGGCCGTCCTCAATTACACTTTTGGGGTTTAAAAAATTTTTCTGAAAAAATTTTCATTTCTATTTTTAAGCAGTGGCGTACCTCGAAAAAAATTTCGGGGGGCATGGCTTTTTGTTTTTTGTAATGGGTTAAAACGCACTATTTTCAGTACTAACATGTAATAAATATGTAAAATACTAAATTTGTATCGAAAATGGAAGACCACGTTGCCAGAAGTTGCAGGGGTCTGGGGGCGGCAGCCCTCAGGGAAAAAATTGGGAAATTTTTTTTTATTTTTAGGCCAAATTTGATCAATTTGAAACTTATCTTAAAATTTTTTGACCAGTCAATAAAAGCAAAAGGGGGAACCCTTATGCAATTAGAAAAAATTTCGGGAGGGGGGGGCAATTCCGACCATTCACCCTTCCCTGGGTACGCCATTGCCTTGCCCATTTAAAAGTGTGCGAAAGCTGAGCTTAACTATAAATTCTGGTTTCTGAGAGTCGGGGACTTGGACTTTAAATAACTATGGACCTGGCCGTGGCGTCTCAGCATCTAGAATTTTTTGTTTTATTCGATACGCTGCACAGTGCGTTATCCAATAGGGACTTAAATATCACGTCAATGTCGGTGCTGATCACGTCAATGTCGGTATGTTGTTGAGAAGCTAAGCAGAGTTTTGAATTTTAGCAAGCTGAAAAAGACTACAAGGATGCAATTTTGCTTGAAAAAGTACAAAACGGGAACTGCTGTAGTTGCAGGGGTCTGGAGGCGGCAGCCCCCAGAAGCCAAGTATCTGGTGTTTTGGGACTTAACTCAGTTCCCCAGGAGCCGGCATCATTACGCCAAATTAGGGTGGCAGGAACTTAATTATTAACACTGTAGACACGCAGCTAATTTCAGCAGATATGTAATACAATTCTCTTATTCTGGCATTAATTGATGCTTTTAAGAAACTTGCTGTTGCTGGTTGTGGCATGCTTCGACACGATTTTTTCTAATCATATATAATCTTAATCATAACTAATCATAATAGATGTTAACTGTCGTTGAAACCAATTGTAGCTGTATACAGATCAAGCTTGAAACATTAGACACATCAGAAAATTTTACAAATTTGATGGTTTTGACGCAATTTTGGAAAATTTTTCAAACTTTTCGCGACGAAAATGCTATTTTCGACACTTTTTAGCCAAATCAGCTATGACGGCTTTCAACCTCAGCCGAAAAAAAGTGCGTCACGGGACGCACATGGCCGAAAAAAAGTGCGAAATTTCAGAAAAAAAGTGCGGCGTTTCGCACTTTTTGACGCAAAAAAAAAACACTGTAAATAGGTATTAACAATTAATTAATAATGTATTTTATTCCTATTACTTATTTTTGGTATATATGTTGCATTTTATTTTTAATTTTATCAAACTTCTATTATTCCATACAAACGATAAAAATGTTTTATTCAGTAAATATACTCTTTAAAATTCTTAAATGCTATTTCTATTTATTTAATCACAAAGATGCCACAACAACACAAAATATTTTATTAAATAAATATAATTATATTCTTAAAATGCGTAAATAAATAAAATCTATCAATATAAGTAAGTCATTAAGTAATATCAAGAGTACAGCGCATCTGCCTGTGCTATAACACAGGCAGGCTGGAGAGTGTCTCACTCTTCTTCTATATAGAGTGAGACGCTATTATGTACTCTTGGTAATATGTAATAATAATGTGCAACGTGTAATGATTAATAATAATAATAAATTTATTTAACTTCGTTACAAGCAGGACTTAAATTATTAAGTAATATCCGCGAATATTAGATATTTCTGGCAATGGGCTTTGTCCAAAATTAGATCTAGAGGTTCAGATTCAAATTTTTTGCAAAAAACAGCTGAAAAACAAGACTGCATAAGTTGGCTGAAAATTGTGTAATATTTTGCTTTACTCAGATAATGTGTCTATCATACTTTAAGTTTACGCATACGTGGTACTGTGTTAGTAAACAAGTAAATTTTAATCTATTCCGATAATTGTAGATAACTAAAACTATTTTAGATAATTTTAAGGTCATTCATTATCTGGAAGGAATTTTAAAATAGGCAGAATATTTTTTGCCTGACGTTTTGCTACATTTTTGTGTAGGTATTTGCTGGAGAAATAATCATAGACTTATATTGGCTGCAATTCCTAAACGGTGAACCAAGTCTCAGTGGAATTGGTGATGGTATGGAAATTGGCATACACCGAATTTTCATTGCAATGGTTTATATATTTCATTCTAAAAGCTACTCAGCATTTTTATTAAGATGCTCCTTTTCATTTAAAAAGACTGCTGTGCTTTGACTGATTCCAAAATTGAATTTTTTTGTGAAGCCAATGGGAGACGGGAGTTCATTTCGTTGCGATGCAGTGATGAGATATTGTGCAGTTCAGTCAGATTATGAGTCAATATATATTACATGTCTGCATTTCGGGTGGTTACAGAAGGAGTAGTAGTAAGTAGTGGTAAGTAGTATAGTAGCATGAATGTAACGGGGTCACAATTTCGGGAGAGGCCTCTCCGGCCAAATATGTAGGAGTGAGGACACTCCCCTTACCCTCCATTCCACCCTCGTACATGTATGAGTATATACTGTAACAAATTTTAGTAGTCGCAGTCACAGATGTACATGGGGGGGGGGTCTGGGGGGGGACAAGCCCCCCCCCAGATTTGAAATTCCGGGACAAGCCCCCCCTCAGATTTGACAAGTTGGGACAAGCCCCCCTCTCTGAAACCCCAAAATCGCTTCAGATCGCCGTAAAATGCTTCAAAAATGACCGAAAAAACGAAAAAATCGCTAAAAATAACGGAATTTCGCAAAAATTTCCCATTTTTAGGCAAAAATTGGAAATTTTCGCGTTTTTGGGACAAAATATCGGGACAAGCCCCCCCTAAAATGTCGAAAATTTCGGGACAAGCCCCCCCCCCCCCAGACCGAGACCCCGTGTACATGTATGGTCGCAGTAGTAGTATTACTAAAGTCTGAACAAAAATTGCTGAACCCTGAGAGAAAACAAGTGGCATGATTTTTGTGATTACTTGCTGTACCCTATTGATGCTAGTTCTTTTTGTAATGAAATCGCGTGGTTTTTTACGCTGGGTCCAGCATTTTTTGATTCTACTTTGGTAGTAGTCGCCGTAGTAGCAGTCGGTAGTAGTATGGAGGCTCAGGCTTCCTGGATGCTGGGACACTGTGGTGGTTTGTCATCCTCGTTTGACCTTTGACCCGTAACGGAGGGCGTGACTTCTGACATGCTGCGCCGAAGCAAGGCCGCCGCTCTCTGGGGATCGGCGGGCACGCCGGTGGTCTGCTCTATTTTGGTCGACAGACTGGAGAGATTGTGGGCAATCTGAGTCAACTGGACGTCCACGTTACGCAACAGGGCCATTAGGTTGTGATTGGGAGGGAAGGTGGGCAGTAGGGATGGATCCAGGCTGGCTGCAAACACTGGAGACAGTTTAGTAGGTCTGATTCAGACCGTCTGAATAATCTGGGTCTGAATGACAAGATCACTTTGGCGCGCATACATGTAACAGCACAAAAATTTCAGGTACCCTTACCCATCCCCCCTTGTTGAGACCCCCTCGAGATCCGCTCTCCCAAAACTGACGGAATTTTTACCTTTTTCCGAAAAACACCGATTATGACACTTTTTGGCGAAGATTTCAGTAAAAATTGCTTAAATTTTATAAAAAAGCCTACTTTTTCAAGTTTTGACCGAATTTTGGGGGGTCTTCTCCTCGCATCCCCTCCTACTACATGTGTGCTGTGGCGGGATTGATTTACGAAAGGTATATATATAGGATATTCGTTTTTTCAGACGATATTGGTCTGATTCAGACGGTCTGAATAATCTGGGAGTGATTAACAGCAAAATTATTTGAGCTGAGTGGGATTTACAAAAAAGTGTCTATGGGGCCTTTGTCTTTCCAAAGGTGTTTATTTATGGGGCATTCATTATTCATCTTTTTTTCAAACTGTTTATTCGCGATTTTTTGAATTAATACTAAAGGAGCCTGTTTATATTGTGCATAGAATGCTACTATTTTTGTGCTCTTGATGTTACTTCGTCATAGTAGCCGGGTTTTTTTACCATTGCACTGGGAGCAAGTGAACGTTGTTTGGTCCTCAGCCTTGCTTTGATTCCGCATACACTGTTTGCAATAGCTATGGCCGCAGCTGAGTACTAAGGGACTGCGTCTATAACAGATAATAATAATTAATGGTATTAGGACGATTTGCATAATACGCCAACGGCCGCATATTCGTTTGGCCGGCAAAATTACTAAATAAAGCTGATGCTGATGTTTTAGACTAGCAGTCTTGAGGGAAGGCTCTCGAAAATCTGTGCAAAAGTGGGTACAAAGATTTTTAAATTTAGCGAAATTCAGTGAACAGGGATTTCGATCTGGGAGGGGTGTGGGCATGCATTTAACGGAAATGGGGTTAGAAAATTTGTATTGGGGGGCGGTCCCAGGGGGGGGGGGGGGGGGGGCCCCCCCCCCCCCCCCCCCTCTGAAATTTTTTCCGACTGAAGTTTTACACAAGGGTCCCCCCCTTTGGTTTTTATGGTCCGGCCGGAAAATTTTTCTGATGCGTCCCCAATTGACCAAATTTGGCCTTGAAATCAAAAATTTTCCCCAATTTTTTTCTGGAGGCTGCCGCCCCCAGACCCCTGCAACTCTATGGTTTAACTTCCTTCTTATTATCTTTGATCAAAGCCTATACATACATGTATACATGAGTACATTATGCTGCATTTGCATGTCTACACGAGTATATTATGCTGCATTTAGTTGTGTAATACACTGTCTAATGTGACGTTCCCATCATGTGTTTTATTTTCCTGTCTGCAAAAATTTCTGATACGTCTCCAGTTGACCGAATTCGGCCTAAAAATTAAAAAATTCTCTATTTTTTTCTGGGTGCACCACTGGTTTTTACTACAAACAGACTCAATTCAATGCCCTTGTTACAGACTGCGGCTATAACAAGTTAGCGTAATGCTGAAAAACGCTACTATAAAAAGTGAAAAAATTTCTTCAGACCTCCACCCCCCCCCCCCCCCGGAAATCGAAGTCTGGGACCCCCAGTGTTGGGGGGCACTCCAGCCAAATCTCGGGGACCCTCACGCTTCACCTTCTGATTGGTCGAAAATACCCTAAATCTTCTCCCAAAAACTGCCATTTTTGCCCACTTTTGCTCAGATTTTTGGGAACCTCTCTCCCCCCATCCGAACCATCCATTTTTTTGGGGGGGAAGGAATCGGGTCCCCATCCCATCCCCCTTTTACGCTTGATGGTATGCGGGAGTGTCCCCGAAATTTGGCCATATGACCCGACCCCCCAAGTGGACCCTGTTCCCGTTACATACGTATATACGTATGTATGTATGTATGTATGTATGTATGTATGTATGTATGTATGTGTATGTATACCGTGACTCGATGGAGGTGCCAAACTGTCTGGCGCAGAGAGGACACTGGGTTCCCTCGATGCGAACGGGTTCCACGCCCGTGCTCGCGTTGCCCAGGCAACGAATCGTCTCCCCTGGCGTCAGTGTGTCTCGGCGCTCCATTCAATATAACTGACTATGGGGCTAAAATAGTAAAATTAAACATAAAAGGAATTAAAGAATTAATTAAAAATTTAGTAGGGCCAGTGGTGTTGTTAAGAGTTATGACTTATATTTTTCAAAATAAGGTATAAAAGTGTGGGCGAAAATTGCTGGAACTTGAGAGAAACAAACGAAACAGACGTTTTTTCACGAAAACTAATTTCAACCATCAAAAGCTGGCATATTTTTAGGCGAAGTCTCGATAAAACACTCTTTCTAAGCGAACGCGATTGTAGCTTTACTGATACAAGTTTATCACAGCAGAGACATCGCTTCAACTTAAAATGTCGTTTCAGAAATTATTTTTGGTTACTTATGGGGGGCACTCCATTTGAAATCCCACTAAAAGTTACGAGAAATGTGTTAGTAGGGGGCGAAAAAAGTACGCCACATGTTTTGTCTCAGGGTTCAGCAATTTTCGGTCACACCTCACAATGCTCATGCTTACAGCCGTATGTACATCCTGCCGGGCAAAGTATCAAATAATCAACTATATACACGTCGTGCTACGGTGGCGTGTTTTTTTTCATAAATTTCATAAAACTTCATTTCATAACTTTCATAAAACAGGGTTTTTTTATTTTTCAATTCTACAGTTTTTTCTGCTGTACAAACAGAAGCGTGAATATATACTGTTAAAGTAATGAAGTTTGCCAAAAACAATTTTTGAACTACGATAACAACTTGTAAAAATACTAGAACAAGTTTAAAATTGTCAGTGACTCAACTAACCAATATTTGATTGTAGCTTAGCTTAGCTTATGTGATGTTAAACATCACATAAAGTTTCATGTGATTTGATTTAGTTTCGAGTATAGACATTATAATTTATAATATAGACAAAATAACTTTCACTTCATTACAATCATATTGTATCATATATATTTAATAGTATCATGTATTTTACTTAAAACAAAAGTTCAAAAGATAAACAGTTTTTGTGAATACAAGTCAGTCAGTCTGTAATGATGATTTAATCAACTTAAAGCTCACTCATTTTTGCAGAAAAAGCCGGTTGTAGTGTAAAAAAACAATTGAAAACATCAGTTTTATAATAATAACAAAAGCCTGCTATAGATAAAATCTAGCTAGCTAGCTCTACTGAAGGGCTTATGTACACATTCATATAGTATATATTATTTTAAGTACCAAGCTTATACATGTACACGGGGTCTCAGTCTCAGGGGGGAGGGCTTGCCCCGTATATTTAAGAATTTTCGGGGGGGGGGGGCTTGTCCCGACGTTTCTAGGGCTTGAACTCACAATAACCCAAAAAATTTTATTTTTTGCCAAAAAATGGGAATTTTTAAAAATATCATATTATATTTTTCTTGATTTTTCTCGCTTTTTGCTCATTTTTGACGCTGGCTGGCAGCATAGGCTTGTCCCGATGGGTCATATCTCAAGGGGGAGGGCTGCCCCGAAATCTCAAATCTGATGGGGGGGCTTGACCTCTCCCCCAGCCCCTCCATGTACATGTGTTACCAAGCTTTATGGATTCAAATTACTCCTCGTAGTGTTGAACATGACTATTAGAATTGATGAGGGTTTTAGTGGAATGAAGTTTCTCAAATCAACACAGAATACAACTGGTTTGTCCAACCATTCAGAGTTACATAATGAAATTTAATACATTACTAGTATACACAGGGATATATATTATTACCACAGTACCACGTATGCATGAATATATAATATATTATAAAATTAAAATTATATTTATTTATATAAGTTTGCTGTTTAGTAGGATGTGAAAGTGAAACATGTGAAATTGTGAAACTTGTGCGGATTTTTAAAGAATAATATAGAAACTTCTAGGAAGTATGTAATAGCTTAATTTTTAAGCAAGGAGTTTGGTGTCAATCAGCTTAATAATAACTTTTGATCATACATGTTGGGCGGGTGGAAGGGGGCATTTCGGTCGGAGCATCTTTCCGGCTAGATAAGTGCAGAATGTCATACTCTTCCCCATTATGTACTCTTGGTATTATCTTGGACCCTAAAGTCTAAATCTCTAAAGTCTAAATGAGTGTGTGTGGTGCAATATTATCAACTACTAAGATATTTTAGACCAATACTTAGTCCTAAGTTTGCTATACAATTGTGAATTAGCCCAACGTGAAGCATTATGCGGACCGGTTTCAATGAGAAAGCTGATAAGACTGGGTTTTTTACCATGGATGCTAGAAGCATGAGTAACTAGCCTAGGCTATTGATTGACTGCAGGGCCGCTTACTTGGTTACTAGATAGAGATTTGCCTGGTAACAACTTTAGTACTGGACAGACATAAGCAGCCGATGATATATGGGGGGGTGAAGGGTTAGCCGTAGACTTTTAGTCACAATGTCGACTAATTTTGGGAGTAAAAGCAGAGCTTTTAAAGAAACGGTCTGAGAGGGACTTAGTTTTGGTTTTGAGAACCCGCCACCCCCCCAGGCCGATTTTTGTTGCTGAGTTGACAGACGAAGTGAAAAGTGTGAAACAATAACTTGTGCGGTGTTTTCCATGGAACCACAGAGCGGGTAAACTATATATATCAAGTGAGCGAGACTTTGAAAATGTAATCATGTTGAAATGCTAGAAAATTGGTGGAGTGTCAAACTAGATTTTTTAAGTTGAACTAAAACCTTGATGGTTGATTGGGACGTACGTAGGTGATTGGTGTGTTATAAGCATACGTAGGCAGCCACGTCATTTTGCGGGGTGGTTGCGGAGAAAAAGTTGTTTCAAAAAGTAAGTTGTATTGCAAGCGTTTGTAGACTATAAAGAAATTGAATAGAAAAGAAAATTAATAAAAAACATGCGGATTTAGTGTTTTTGAACGGGACTGCATTTTGGTCAGGTAGTTTTTGTTTATTTTGTTGTTTTAGGATGACACGTTCACAGACTTTGAGACGATGACCAAAAATTTGGTGAATGAAATTCTCATGCATTTGTCCAGATGCTGTTCTGCGCCAAAGAGAATCAGGTAGGAATTGTGAAACATGTAATGTTCAAATACTGTATAATCAACCCTTGATACGAGTGGTCTTTTAATTGATTTTTTGATCCATTAATTGATTGATTTATTGATTGATTGATCGATTAGTTAATTGGTTGATTGATTTAATTATTGATTGATCGATACATTAGTTGATTTATTGATTGATTGATCGATTCATTGATTTTTATGGATTGATTGTTCGATTATTTGATTGATTTATTGATGGATTGATTGATTGATTTATTGATGGATTGATTGCTTGGTGGAGTGTTTCAGTTTCATCGGGCACTCGCTGGGCACAATCCTGGTTCGCAGCGTGCTGGCCGACGGACGGCTGGAACCCTGGATGGACCGCCTGCACACCTTCCTGTCTCTCAACGGACCGCACTGTGGCATTGTTTACAACAACAGTGGCATTATTAATATGGGTAACAACATGTATTATCACTTACCTCATACATGTAACGGGGGCAAAATTTTGCGGGTCTCTCTGGCCAAATTTTAGGGACTTTACCCTGAACGTCCAAAAACACCCCAATTTTGCAAAAAATTGTGAAATTTTCGAAATGAAGTGCCATTTTCTAGCAATTTTACCGAAATATCGGGAACTCTCCCCCACGGCTACTCGATTTCGGGGGCTCCATTCCCCACTCGTACATGTATATAATATGGTCTAGATTAGTCCACAGACTGAAAGATTAGTCTTTAGTAGTCTAGGCTCTTGAGTCCACATTAGATCCCATTGTCCCGGATGGTCTCGAACCAATTTCGGATAAGACCTGTTGTCTAGAAATAGTTATAAAACTTGCCATTTTTTGACTGTTAAACTACATCGGACTTGTCCGACTCATTCCGACGGAGACGGTCTAAGCCTAATCTTAGTGACGCGACTTGTGGTATTATTGTTTCAGGTATTTGGCTAATGCAGCGGTGGAAAAAGTCAGCTTCCCTGCAACAGTTGGCCCTGAAGGATAACGTAGACATCCGACAAACATTCCTCTATCAGCTCAGCAAAAAACGAGGTAATAAATTTGTGCTATTTTGACCAGTCACTTGAAAGCCTTAAAGCAAATTATTTGAAACTGACAGAAGGAAATGGGTGTAATTCAGACATTGAGTCGGACTGTCAGAAGGAAATTATTCTGATTCAGACTTTAATTTGGATTTTCAGAAGGAAACTAGTCTGATTCAGACATTGAGTTGGACTGTCAGAAGGAACGGTGTCTTGTTGCAGGTCTTGAGTGTTTCCGTCACGTGCTGTTGGTCGGTTCCTACCAGGACCAATACGTCCCCATGCACTCCGCCCACATACAGCTCTGCAAGCCGGCCCTCAGGGACACTGCTATACTCGGTACTGTTGCTCTTGATGCTGCCACTAGGCTTGGCTCATGCTATGCATGCATGAGGAGGGCTGAATAGTGAGACACTAGGCTGTACTCTTGACCGACATGTACACGGGGTCTCAGTGAAGGGGGCTTATCCTGTATTTTCTGAGTTTTAGGGGGAGGGGTTGTCCCGACGTCTGGAGGACTTGAAATGACAAAAGCGCGAAAAATTCAATTTTTTGCAAAATTTTTATATTTTTTGCAATTTTTCTGTTTTTTTTTGCTCATTTTTAAAGCATTTTACAGCCATCTGAGGCAAATTTTGAGGTTTTAAAGCATTTTACAGCCATCTGAGGCAAATTATGAGGTTTTGGGCACTTTTTTTGCACCAAGGAGGGGGGGCTGGTCCGGTAAGTCAAGTCAAATAGACCCCCCTGTGTACATTTGTGCTCTTGACTGAAAGGAAGAGTGAGTCACTATGTTTTCTGCTATAAGAGTGAGATACTTTTATGTACTCTTGATTCTCTTGACTAAGAAAAAACACTATTAATATGTACTCTTGATTGAATGAGAAGAGTACAGGCTGAGAAACTATGTCTTTGGGGACCTCGGACCCTCTCTTAGGGGGATCCTGGGGAACCCTGGGAGAGCCCTTGAGTTCCTGAAGGAGGCCGGCCGTCTAAAGCGGACGGGGATATGGTGAAACACATCGAACCGCTGAACAAGAAGAAGAAGAAGAGTGAGACACTATTATGTACTTTTCGCGGAGAAGAGTGAGACATTATTATGTACTCTCGCTAATTTAGAGTGAGACACTATTATGTACACTCGCTAATGTAGAGTGAGACACTATTATGTACTCTCGCTAGTATAGAGGGAGACACTATTGTGTACTCTCGCTAGTATAGAGTGAGACACTGTTATGTACTCTTGACGGAGAAGAGTGAGACACTATTATGTACTGTTGACTGAGAAGAGTGAGCCACTATTATGTACTCTTACAGGCCAGGCGTACGCGGAGATGGTGCTGAACCTGCTGCACCCCGTGCTCTCGCTGGGCCGGACGCTGGTGGTGCGCTACTCGGCCTTCCACGCCCTGCCCGCCGCCTCCACCAACAACCTGATCGGGCGGGCGGCCCACATCGCCGTGCTGGACAGCGATCTGTTCATTGAGAAACTGCTTGCCGCCAGTGCCTTGCACTATTTCCGCGCTGGCACCACTAAGGCATCAGTATAGGGAGACTATATATATATTATATCTAAATCTAAAAATTTTTGTTCAGAACAGATAATCATAGCATGATACGGTGGATATCGGCAATAGTGTAAGGTTTGAGGCCAGTCGCAGAGTCACACAAAATGCAAGTTTTAATGGAACGTTGAATAGCAGTATAGCCAATCGCAACACCAAAACAGTAACCACTCAGACACAGTTCGAGCTACAGATTGCACTCTCAATATTGTCAGTAATCACACTTAAGCTTGCACTAAGACCCTACAAATAGCATCATAAAATTGGTCCATGTATATCATGAATGTATATAGAGATATATGAATGAAATATGCTAATTCATATTTCATAGCTGTAGCTGGATTTAGCTGCACGTAGGCCAAGTTAGAGCCGTCGACTTGGGAGGGGGGTGGCACACCGACTATTCTGAGGACTGCTAACAGAGGGGGGGGGGTTGAATTCCCTCGTCAGTGTGTGGGTACTAGCATACATGGGCGTGGGGGGGGCTTGGGGACTACTCCCTCTCCAAGATCGGCTATCAGCATCGTAACCGTTCAAGATTTTTTAAAAATTCGCGTACCACCCCCGCCCCCCCCCCCCCCCGTTCGACCAAGTGAATTGACATCTAATGCGCTAGCTCCAATTTTGGCAAGTCCCCACAGTTACAGCGTTGTTTTGTTGGTGGCAGCTTTATTTATGGTTGCTTCGTGTTTTTTGTTTTCAAGTTCAAACGCCAATGTTTATTATTGACTGATAAAGTTTTTCGTAAGAACTGTTAAGAAAGTTTGTTTACGCTTTGTTAAGAACAAAGCTAAAATTGTTGACTTATTCCTACTGGATTAGGATATACCGCCTAGGTTTTAGATTATTTTTGAATCAAATTGACGTAATTGAAGTAGCACATGCTAAGCGCGTATTTACGATAACAGTTTTGGTCATAATTTTTTTGGACCGATTCATACTTACAGCCGTATGTCTGTTCAATTTACAAAGAATTCAAGCTTGCTGTCATAGTATGATTGAGGATGTATGTATAGCAACATGGGGGGTATAATACACACAGGACATACGGCTGTGTGTATTAGTTAATTCATTAATTACTTAATTAATTAAATAGATTGTTTAGGTTGAAATTCACAGCCTAACGTTTGAACCGGCAAATTTTGACGCACCCATAAGGCTAGATTCATACTTACAGCCGTATGTCCATTTATCCGGTAAATTACCCAAAGACACGCCACAATCTGATCTTATATACAATTAGTGGCGTGATTATTTCGTAATTTTGCCGGCTATACGGACATACGGCTGTAAGTATGAATCGAGCCTTAACCGTAAAATGTATTTGCCGGGGAACTGTCATACGGCTGGAACTTTTACCAAAAAGTAGTTACATCTGACCGGTTAAACATTTTGCCCTATCAATTTTATTGGCATATAGGACATTATAAGAATCAAACTTTTTAATGTTCCATTATTTTTAAGAATTGATGGAAACTTCACGTTAGAGTTGCGAATTCCAGCCTTACGTTTTGCAGTATTGTGTGATCATTTATAAATAATTCATTCCCGATCACACGCTAAAGTAATTTTTGTTGTGGTTTTAATGAATCGTGCTTTACTGTTTTTTGTGTTTTGTCTGTATATTTTGTTCTAGTTTTTTATATATCCCTGTGATAACTGCATTTTATCCATATCTACGCATTGGTTCTATGTTGTATTTATTTGTGTGTGTCTTAGAGCTTGTCAGCTTATTTTCAATGATTTACACTGGCTTGCAGCAAAATAGAATAGCTCGAGAATAGAGTACCTAAAGAATAGATGATCTCGTTTAACCCTAAATACAAATTCATTAGATTTGTTTTTACTGTTTCCTTTATAATAGCGAGAAGAGTACATGATCTCACTGGGGGGAAAGGGTACCCCCGCCTCCTCATTTCAAGACCCCGTACTCAACTGAGGGGGGTAACCCACCCCCCCCCCTCAGCTCAAGACATTATAGAAGTCAGCTCATTGCCCATATGCTCTCTTGAACTGAGGGGGGTACCCCCCCCCCCTCCCCCGTCAGTTGAGTACGGGGTCTTAAACTGAAGGGGGAAGCCCCCTCAGTTGAGCACTGTGTCCCCTCAAAACCGTACATAAAACGCCTATTTTGTGCTCCGCATTGGATGCAAGTTTTCAGGCATAATAGGGAGAGTGTCATACTGTTCCTATTATGTACTCTTTGTAATAGGTACCCGTTAATTAATCACCATACATGGAATATAAATTTTGAAGATTGTAAGATGGTGAACAGCACTTGAGAATAGCACAAGGATAAGGTTGGGACGGCCAGCTAACGGTTCAACAATTTCTGGTCCGACTCTAGTAAGGATCCCCCTTCTTTTTTGACACATACTGACACCCATTTGAAATGTTCACTGTTCAGCCTGCAGAATGGTAAAAAAGTCACACCTCTCTATCATAATTAATAATGGGTTGCCTCTGCCCGCTGTTGTTGGCTGAAGGGACAATCAGCTTGAATAGACTGTATGGGGTACAGTTGTGGTGGGTAATGTTTTTGTGTTGTTGGTGTCTGCGGGTTACTGTGGTATTTGGATTATTACTTCGCCATTGTGTCTATTGAATGTTGCTCTATTCTTCAGTCTGTGAAATAAGATGCTGTATCTTTCGATAATCGATTGAGAACTAGGCTGTTTTGATCTATAGTAATCTTTGTGAGTTATAATTATTCCTAATGAAATTCAACAAAAATATAGTAGACTAAAGTCTGACAAAAAATTGATGTGCCACTCACTTATTTCGGTGGCATGACTTTTGCTACTACTTGCTGTATATACTCTTGATAGTAAAAATCTATTCTTTTCGAAAATACATGTTTCGTTTTCTCAAGTGGTGCAACTATTTTTTGTCAGACTTTAATTATTGTGGAACGGACAAGTAGACTCGAGGCTTTACTTTGTTTGTGCTGTTTTCTGTTGTATTATTTAATGTGAATATGTGATTCACTATTATATTTTTAACCATGTCTGCATTCTGCGATATTTAATAACTAATAAAAATCTCCATGTTACTGATTCATTTGTCTACTTAGGTAATTAAACTAATGAAGCTCGTTAAATCAACTATGCTGTAGCTAAAAACTTTTCCCTTTATCTAACACAGATTTAACGGGCTTGCAGAGTTAACGCTTTAAATGTTTATTCAACTTGAATCTTACAGTTGACATCTGACAGAGTGCACAGGAATTAGAATTCTTAAAGCGGGTGATTGTAAGATCTTTTGTACCTGTTGTCTGACAGTTGTGACGGTTGAACATTTTCAGGTTTGCCTTATTTGCCGTTGGATCAGGCTTCAGGTTTAGGCGTACGTTAAGGGCTTATGAATCTTTTTTCTCAGAGCACCCACTTCAGGATATCCCAGGAATTTTGGTTGTACATCAAAAAGTCCTGTAGGCCTTTTCAATAGAGTCACAGCATGCACACAAAGTGAATTCTGTTTCTATATTTCACAGCCACGGGCCACTAGTAAAAGGTCACTTTTCAATTCATAAGTTTTGTTACTAGCAACAATCTCAAGTTGTACCTGTGACCCATAAGTCTGGGCATGACACTTGTCCGGGGGTCTTTTGATAATTCGGTTTGATTTGCAAATTTCGACAAAAAAATCAAAAATAGGCCATTTTTTTGCTCATTTTGTCGTTTTTTTTAAAAATTTTGTGAAACCAAAAATTTAAAAACGGAAATCAAAAAACGGAATTTTTTCCGATTTTGATTTTTCATTTTCGATTTCAACTTGTTGTCACCAAAACAGAAAACGGTTTTAACGAAATTTCTTCAATTTGTTCGTGCTGTTTTGTCAAATAAAATCGACATTCCAAATGTTTTGATTTTCAAATTTCATTTATTTGATTTCTGATTTTTGTTTTTCATTTTTTCACCATACCGTATCAAATTGAAAATCGAAATTCGAGACATTTCTCATTTTTCAATTTTGATTTTCGTATTCTGATTCTCGTTTTTCAGATCTGTCTTGAAAATTAAATGACAAAATAATTTTCTTTCTTGAATTTCATTTTTTATAAGCTAATGTGCCAAACTGTCAAACTGAAAATCGGAGTTAGAAAAATTACCGTTTTTTTACATTTTTCCATTTTCTGATTTTCGTTTTTGCCGACCAAATGTTAAATTGAAAATCTAAAAACAAAAATAATTCATTTTAGAAATTTCATTTTAGGTTTTATGTTCCGCGTTTGTACGATTGATAAATCAAAATTGAGTCGACTTCATTTTCACACATCACCTAGTCACTTACTAATAGACTTTGTGGGATGCGCGAAATTAAAAGTAGTTTTTCAATAAACGCTCAATTTATGTATCGAAAAAATGCGAACCATAAAACCATAAATAAACTTTTCTAAAATGAAACATTTTCGCTTTTCAATTTTCAAGTTAAGAACTTAGGTTGGCAAAAACGAAAATTAAAAACTGAAAATCAAAAATTGAAAATAGAAATTCTTTTGAATTTTGATTTCCAAATTGACGCTGAGCTACAAAAGAAAATCAAGAATGGAACTTTATTTGAGTTTAAATTTTCAAGACAGATCTGAAAAACGAGATTCGGAAATCG
>JASANF010009177.1:0-16562 GCA_030248245.1 Trissonchulus sp. WLG1_4
CAGCCGCAGAACCAATGTTTTTTTATTAAGTCAAGAAGTTGAAGATACTGTTTACGGACAGGACACGCTAAGAATAAAAGTATGAACCACGTGTGAAGATATAATTGCATAAAGACAAATTAAACAGTTTAATATATTATATAATTCTGACAACGAAATAAATAGCATTACTAACACCGAGACAATATTCACAATAGCTATAAGCTTTTATGAAACAGAAATTCTTGTTGGGCAGGGTCTATAATCAAATCAATGGAATTAGCCTAGATTCTTCATTTAATTGAAACAACTACCGCTGCGTAGCAGATGAAACTGACCAGTAACAAAATATAACGTATTGCTAGCCGTGGTAGTCGTTTAAATTAATGATAATTAGGCTATTTGTCATAAGACTGTGATATTTTCTGTTTCATAAAAGCTTATAGCTATTGTGAATATTGTTTTTTTGCGATTTATTTCGTTGTCAGAATTATATAATATATTAAAAACTGTTTAATTGCTCTTTATGCAATTAATACTCTCACACGTGGTTCATACTTGTCCTCCTAGTGTGTTCCCTGTCCGTAGGTTCAACTTCTTGACTTAATAAAATACTGTGAGAGCCGAAGATGATGAGCACAACAAACGCTCGACGATTTCAGGACAGGATCAAAAACAAACAATTAATGATATTTCTCCTATTTGAAACCCAAAAAGAAAGCACGCGCTTTAATTCGTAGGGAGTCTGCAGTCATTTCGGGTTAAACTTAAGCTGATCTGAGTTCAGCAACCGAACGCAGCAGTCAACATTAGGGTCGTTGATATTTTATACGGACAACGAAAAATGTTAAGAGATATATAGAAAACGCATTTCTTCCGTTTTTCCATCCAGGACTTTCTTTAAAACGAATTGGTATCTACGGACGAACAAGGGGATTCATACCTTTGAGCCGTTTGTAGTGTACGAACAATTCTCCAGAAGTAGATTAAGCGAATTTTACTTTGTCAGAATACGGACGGAGACTTACAAAGTGGAGTGTGAAATTGTGTTGTTCAGTTCGGACGAACGGACATACGGCTGAAGGGCAAACGGCTCTACGGAGAAAGTAGCTATAAATTGATCGTTTTGCAAATGGTCCGGACTTCCGTTCATCCGTTGTGCCAATGTCTGTGAGCAAGTATATACTGAATGAGACCCTTATCGTGGCGTCTGGGCAAGTTGTAGTGACACTTCAATAGAGGTTTGGAAGTGGGAGACAATTTAAAACCATAGGGACGATGGCTTATTATTTGGGTCGTCCTGGGAAAAGATTTTTTCTACCCGAACATCAAGTTCAAAACTTCAACACCAATGAAGCTGAAAAAACCTGCTAGTTCATGGTAGGCAGTGCGCAAGAAAACTGGAATCACTAATGTTTCACACAACAATGGGGTGTACGCGTACCGCAGGGGAGGGGGAAAAGTGGGGAGGGTGACCAAAAGTGGGTTCCCGCGCCGACCCCATGCTGGAGATCTAAACTTTAAAGCACTAAGTCAGGTGGAGGGAGTGTTTAGTTCTCAACTAAAATCTGACAAAAAGTTGCACCACTTGGGGAAAAAAAATGTGTCACGCGTAAGATCATTTATTAATCCCTGATTCCTATTCAAATGGGTTAAACGCTAATACCTAACATACATAACAAAACAGATAAAACAGTGGAACCATCTGATGTTTTTAGTCTAAACTAGTCTAGCAGTTGCGACTTTTCAAGGAGGACCAACATCACATCCTGAATTCGTGACAAACATTTATCAATGATGTTGATGAACTAAATCTGAAAGATCTTCGGCCGGTATCTGACGTGGAAGGCTCATTGAGTTTTGTTTTATGACTATCAAGAGTACATAATAGGAAGAGTATGACCCTCTCCTGATTAATGCCTGGTGCTCAACTGTTAAACAAATCTACAATTGTAACAATTGTAAGACTTGTAGGGTGGATTTCACGAAGGTGGTTTTACCAAACCATTTGGTTTTACGTAGCGTTTTTTTGTCACGATTTGCACGTAATTTCATTACAAATATCGAATGATTCGTTAACGAATTTTCGTAGATTTTTAAACCAGGTTTAACCTCAGTTGAAATTTCAGCAAAACAGAGATCTGCTGTGCTGCAGGTTTGAAATTTCAACTGAGCTAAACCAATGCTTTAAGAAAATCTACGAAATTTGTAACGAATCATTCGATATTTTGTAATGAAATTACGTGCACATCATGCAAAACGTACGTAAAACCAATGGTTTGTAAAACCACCTTTGTGAAATCGACCCGGAAAGTTGAGCAACAGGCCCCTGGCAGCGCGCGTCCAATGCGCAGCGCGAAGAGGCCTTTCACGTACGGTTTTGAGGAGGGGTACCCCCTCTGACCGGAGACCCCGCACTCAACTGAGGGGGGGGCGACCCCCCCTCCTAGTTGAGTACGGGGTCTTTTTTAGTTGAGGGGGGTACACCCCCTCAAAACCGTACATAAACGGGCTATTTCGCGCTGCGCATTGGACGCACGCTAGGCAAACAATAGGAAGAGCGTCACACTCTTCCCATTATGTACTCTTGCAACTATTAATTGAAAAGCGCAAGATATTCTTCTGTGTCCCTCCAACACTTTGTCAGTTCCTCAGGTTCCTAGTAACTTTCCCTATTGTACTATTGGTGAAGTATGTCTTAAGAAATGTGGTTAGTGTGAATAGCGTGTTTATAAAGGTTAAAATTATGTCTAAACGAAAGTTTTTACAATAACAAACGCTCAACGTATTCACATTTGATAAATTGACGAAAGTGCTTGGCTCAAAGGCGGCACAGTTTTGCTTCGAATCTAGGCGTGGTTGGCTTTGGCTGGGTGGCCCGTTGTTTTTCTCATATTGCCCCAATTTATTGTATCTGCCCAAATGTTGGATTTTGATTAATAAATATTAACTTAGTCTCTGTGGTTTTCACTGTGTTTTTAGTCAGGAGGTAGGATTCGAGTAGAAACTAGGCTTAGGGCATTTCCTAGGCTTAGGGAATGACTCAGAGGCCCTTCCTTAGGTCAGGGCGTCTCACTTCGGTCTCGAACCTAGGGAATCTACCTGAAGCCCACGAGGCGACATACAGAAACAACCAAAAACTTAACATGGCGAGGATGACAGTTACCGAATGCTGCACGACCCAGGCCTAAAGGTAGGGCCAAAAGACGTGATTTCTCCGTCGTGTTTTTCTGTGTCCCTGTCTGGAAAACCCCCCCCTAGGCGTTATGCTGCCCAAATTTTCGGAAAATTATTGAGTTTTGTGCTACCTTACCCACAAAATTTTTCTAGCATGGATTTTGCCCCCAATTTTTCATTTTTTGGGAAAATTTTCGCTTAATTCATGAGCCTTCAGAGATCTCCGCCTGGGCGTAATTCAGTTTCGGATTTTGTAAAATTCAAATACCCTGGATGAAAAATCAATAGCAGACAGGGTAAAGGCGCGGAATAACACGTATGAACACGGCTCCGACCCGAATTTAAGCGAGAACCCCCGAACCCCTCGAAACCCCCTTCGAAGGAAAGCAGGAGGAATTGGCGTTTCTGGGGATAGAAAGCCAATTAATGAAAACGAAGAAAAGCAGAATTTTTCACCCCCCCCCTCCTCAAATGAATTTCCCTGGAAACTCCACGCCGTGATTATATCGCAGCGTTCAAAATTTGCCACCACTTTCAGGGTACGGTGCTGCGACTAAAGTTTCAAATTTTTGTAGGAAATTCTAGTCTCTGGCCAAATTCAGCGGCGTACCCGAGCATGTTTGGTTGGCAATTGACGTTTAAACCAACCGTTCTGGGAGAGAAGGTTTTGACTCAAATTGGGGAGTTGGGGATGCCTGAATCTTATGAGGGACTTAAAGCCCTCCTGTTTCGCATTTATGAGCCCTTCCCCACCACAAAAGAACAGTGGGCAGAACGTTTTTTCACCCTGCGTCCGGCTGAAAATTCTCACGTTTATACTACCGAGCTCCAGCTCTCGGCGGCCAAAGCCTTCAGTTCTGAACCAGAAAATTTGAAATCCAGTCGAATTTTGGAGCAAGTGAAAAAAGGCCTGAAGCCAGAGCTGAGGGGAAAGTTATCCCAGTCCTAGCTGATGCTAAAAATTGGACGGAAACCGGCGCTACAACCCAAAACCGAGCCCTGGAAATTATAACGGGCGTCGAGAGAGACATGGTCGGGTCGGAACAATACGCCGCGGTCCCAGCAACGCCTGACCGAGTCGACCTGTCGAAGGATGGTCCGAAGTCGGCATCGACTACGTCCACCCACAATTTCGCAGGATTCGATTTGGCCAGTGCAACAACTACAGCCGCCGAATCCCAAAATTTCGACAAAATTTTCAGAGCTCACCAAAATTTGGTGGAGCAGGTCCAAACACTCACTCAAAAAATAGATCAACTAACAGGTATGCTCTATGAGCATGCAGCGCCAAATCACCCCCCTCCCCAACCTCATTTTCAGGGCCAAGACAGCCGGCATGTACACCCACCCGAACCGGGATACTTTATGGGCGTTCCGGAAAATTATCGCCGGCCACCCCCACCCCCTTGCGCCATTTGTCGGCGGAATAGCCATATCACCCGGGATTGTTTCTACAACCAGGATCGGATGCGGGGTCCCCTCCTCAGGTCCACCCAGATTTACGGGTCCCCCTCAGCATCGGTACGGGGGTCCACCCCGTTTTGGTAGCCAAAATTTGCGCTACAATAACCCGGGTCCACGGTATCCCTCCCCAACCTTTCGGCAGTTTCGACCTTTCCGACCTCGAAAACGAAAATTTTTGTTAGTGGGGAGAGAAAGAACCTACATAGGTTCGAAATGAGGGAGGTACTCCCCTTAAAATTTTACAAAAAGTGCTTTTTGCGCTTCGCATCTGATGCAAGCCTTAAGCATTATAGGGAGAGTGTCAGACTTTTCCCACAGTGTACTCTTGCCTAAACCTACATACAGAATTGCATAAATGAATGAATACGAAATGTCAGTCATTCTGTTGAGGTCAACTTAGTGGCAGACTTCACCCTTGACCGACCGTTTTTCCTATTTTGTTTATGGCCATAATAGTGTAAGTGTTCAGTGTAGGAGGCGCAGGGACACGCCAATATCGAAATCACATCCCTGGCAGGCGATTTATGACCCGAACCGCATGTTGCACTCTGGCAACGGGTGACGTTTGCTGCTCATGGGGTTCTGCGTTTGTTCCGCATCCTCCTGCAGCATCTACTGCAGTTGCGAATAATTTTTGTGCGAAATGGTTCGGAACCTGACACAAATGTAAACAGCCATGTTTTCCAGTGCCACCGTTTACGATTTATTGCTACCTCAATCATTTATTCGATATTGACCTCCTCTCAACTCACTGCTACCTATATCATTTTCTCATTATTTACTTTAATTCAGACTCAAGAATTTGCCATAGTTACGCGTTTATTTAAAAAAACAATACTGTTTGATGTGTTCTTTAGTTTCTCGTTTGCTGTGTTTACACGTCGTCCTAGTGCCTGAGACACTTAATTGCCGGAGGGGCTAAATTGTAATAGATTAAATTATGTAAGTACAGAACCGAAACTTAAAACAGGGCACCATCAAAATTGTTGCGCTTGTTCCTTTTTATCAGTGTCAGTATTACATCTCTAAAATTAATGATAATCGATCCTTGCGGTGAGCAAGTTTGGCCTTGTTGTTAACACTTCGTGCTGCGCCATACTTATTAGTGACAATGGCCTTTTTAAAAAAGATTTCAAGTAGTTTCTTATTTAATTAGGGAAATTTTTGATTTTTAGGCCAAATTTGGAGACGTATCGGAAACTTTTTCGGCCGGGCCACAAAAACCAAAAGGGTAACCTTGTGTAAAATTTCAATCGGAAAAAAAATTTGTTTGGAGGGATGGGTGTAATTTCTCCCATTCCCCCCCTTGGCCACGCCCCCTGATGAAAATAAATATATTGTAATGAAATGTTTGTTGTGATTTGTATAATTAATGATACACTTGTGTCATGGTACTGCTTGTGTCCAAGTTTAATTGTTTTGTTTTTGATTGCATTACTGTGTGTGAGTGATTTGTAAAGGGTTCGACCGAGAAGGGAATGCATTGCCAAATTTCTAAGAAATTATTCTAGAACCAAAACTCCGGGAATTTCGGGTTTCGGTCTATTTCCTGAATCTAGGATTTGCAGCGTCGCGACTGTTAGAGCTAGTGGAAATAAATTAGCGATAGTTTCAGGCATTGGAAAGGAATGGAAAACTAACTAAACGATAAACTTTAATTAAATGTATACGTATAACTTGGGAAATGTGAAAAACAAAGTTCCGCGAAATGGAAAACAAAGTCATTATTTACGGGCATTAAGCGGGTATTTAAAGAGAAATTAGAAAACGAACATCGGCGACTTACAAACTTTACGGCTAGCGGCCTGACGTTACAGCGAAACTGAAACTGAATATCTGAAACACTGACCTTGCTGGCGTACTTTTTGTTCGAGTTTATACGAATCTTATTCTCGCCCACGACTTTTTCTGTTCGGTTTGAAACTTTCTCGGTCGTACCTCGGCGATGTTAATTTAGCTCGTCTATTCTTTGCTTACGGATGCTGCCCCAATAAACCTTGCTTACACGTTTCCTTGTGTTGGTCGATTAAAGCTGCCGATAAGCAAGTAACTATACCTGCGGTATTATTCTATCTACTTATTCAATTTATAATTAGTTTGTTGCGTCTGAACAGTCGCGAGAGTACCGACCAAATGAGAAACTAGTGATCCGGAGAGGTCTTAGCAGCCTGTTCACTGCTAACGGCTCGGCTAGTCGGTATTTAGTGATATAAGGCCAGCACGAGGCCGGTCTTGTCCGGTTGGCCTTCTACTACCCAACCCCAACCTATAGTCGATATTACTTGCTCTAAAAACAGCGAATTCTCTGTTGCACTTGCAATACTTGCAGTGTTAGTAAAAAACTTCCGAGTGTTACATTTGGACTCAGCTGAACAGTGAAACTTTTTATTTGACTTGGAGGTTACGTGACTGCGAGCTTATTCAGCATTTGGATAGCCGCCATCATTCGTGGTGCATTGTGTGAAAAGTCTAAGAAAAAATGAATTTTTATCGGTTTGAAGCGAGGCTTAAATTTGGTTTGGCAAGTGCGTCTTGCTAAAAAGAACTGTTACTGGTGTGGTGCTGTGTGTAGCTAGGTAAAAGCAACGGAGGGAGGGCTGCTACTTCGAAAGTAGCTAACAAAGGAGGCGCTAATTTAAAACGACGTTAAAGGCAATTAAAATATATTATATGAGTGACTGACATTATATATATTTATATATTATTTTTTTTTTTTCGCCCCCTTCCCTCCCCTTTCCCCCCCTTTTCTTCTCCCCCCCCCCCCCTTTTACCCGCGCTTTTTGATTTACTGTTTTGGGCGTTTTTCCGCCCCTGGTGTGTCTTTCAAAAGAAAAAAGAGGGCAGGCGTATGGTTGGAGTTTCTCTTTTATGGTCTTTCTCGCTCTTTTCCTTCCCTTTTCTTTTTTTTTTAAAAAAAATTGTTTTTTCGCGCGCTCTTTTTTTTTTTTTTTTAACCAAAACCAAACACCCCACACCCACCACACAGAGTCATCAAGGCCCAGCAACTGCTATGGTCGATTTTCTCAGAGCGTGTCTATATATATATATATATATATATATATATATATATATATATATATATATATATATATATATATATATATATATATATATATATATATATATATATATATATATATATATATATATATATATATATATATATATATATATATATATATATATATATATATATATATATATATATATATATATAATGTCAGTCACTCATATAATATATTTTTAATTGCCCTTTTAACGTCGTTTTAAATTAGCACCTCCTTTGTTAGCTACTTTCGAAGTAGCAGCCCTCCCTGCGAGTTGCTTTTACCTAGCTACACACAGCACCACAACACAGTAACAGTCTTCTTTTTTTAGCAAGACGCACTTTCCCCAAACCAAATTTAAGCCTCGCTTCAAACCGATAAAAATTCATTTTTTTATTTAGACCATTTTGCACACAATGCACCCACGAATGCCATGGTCGGCTATCCAAAATGCTGATGATGCTCGCAGTCACGATAACCTCCAAGTCTAAATAAAAAACGTTTTCACCTGTTCAGCTTGAGTCCAAATGTAACACTCGTGATTAGTTTTTTACTAACACTGCAAGTATTTGCAAGTGCAACAGAGAGAATTCGCTGTTTTTAGAGCAAGTAATATCGACTATTAGGTTTGGGGTTGTGGTTCAGTAGAAGGCCAACCGGACTAAGACCGGCCTCTGTGCTTTGGCCTTATATCACTAAATACCTAACTAGTCCTGACCGTTTAGCTCAGTTGACACAGGCTTCCTTAAGATCCTCTCCGGATCACTAGTTTCTCATTTTGGTCAGTTCTCTCGCGACTGTTCAACGCAACAAACTCAATTATAAATTGAATAAGTACATAGAATAATACCGCAGGTATAGTTACTTTGCTTATCGGCAGCTTTAATCGACCAACACAAGGAAACGATGATGCGCAAGCAAGGTTTATTGGGGCAGCATTTCCGTAAGCAAAGAATAGACGAGCTGAATTAACATCGCCGAGGTTACGACCGAGAAATTTTCAAACTCGAACCAGAAAAAGTACGTTAGGCAAGAATCAAGTTTTGTATTAAACTCGAACTAGAAAAAGTACGCCAGGCAAGAGTTCAGTTTTGTTTCAATTAGTTTCAGTTTCAGTTTCGCTGTTAACGTCAGGCCGCTAGCCGTAAAGTTTGTAAGTCACTCCAATGTTACGTTTCTTCTAACTTCTTTTTAAATACCCGCTTAATGCCCGTAAATAATGACTTTGTTTTTCCATTTCGCGGAACTTTGTTTTTCCATTTCGTTTCCCAAGTTATACGTATACATTTAATTAAAGTTTATCGTTTAGTTAGTTTTCCATTCCTTTCCAATACCTGAAACTATCGCTAATTTATTTCCACTAACTCTCAACAGTCGCGACGCTACAAATCCTAGTTCTCAGAAAATAGACCGAAACCCGAAATTCCAGAGTTTTGTGATTCTAGAATAATTTCTTAGAAATTTGGCAATGCATTCCTTCTCGGTCGAACCCTTTACAAATCACTCACACACAGTAATGCAATCAAAAACAAAACAATTAAACTTGGACACAAGCAGTACCATGACACAAGTGTATCATTAATGATACCAATCACAACAAACATTTCATTACAGTATATTTATTTTCATCAGGGGGCGTGGCCAGAGGGGGGAGTGGGGGAAATTCCACCCATCCCTCCAAAAAAAATTTTTTTCCGACTGAAATCTTACACAAGGTTACCCTATTTTTATGGCCCGGCCGAAAAAGTTTCCGATACGTCTCCAATTGACCAAATTTGGCCTATAAATCAAAATTTTCCATAATTTTATAAGAAACTACTTGAAATCTTTTTTAAAAAGGCCATTGTCACTAATAAGTATGGCGTAGCAAGAACTGTTAATAACAAGGCCCAACTTGCTCACCGCAAGGAGCGTTTATCATTAATTTTAGAGATGTAATACTGACACTGATAAAAAGGAACAAGCGCAACAATTTTGATGGTGCCCTGTTTTAAGTTTCGGTTCTGTACTTACATAATTTAATCTATTACAATTTAGCCCCTCCGGCAATTAAGTGTCTCCGGCACTAGGACGACGTGTAAACACAGCAAACGAGCAAACTAAGAACACATCAAACAGTATTGTTTTTTTAAATAAACGCGTAACTATGGCAAATTCTTGAGTCTGAATTAAAGTCAATAATGAGAAAATGCATACAGGTAGCAGTGAGTTTGAGATAACGTCAATATCGAATAAATGCATTGAGGTAGCAATAAATCGTAAACGGTGGCGCTGGAATAACATGGCTGTTTACATTTGTGTCAGGTTCCGAACCATTTCGCACAAAAATTATTCGCAACTGCAGTAGATGCTGCAGGAGGATCCGCAACAAACGCAGGACCCCATGAGCAGCAAACGTCACCCCGTTGCCAGAGTGCAACATGCGGTTCGGGTCATAAATCGCTGCCAGGGATATGATTTCGATATTGGCGTGTCCCTGCGCCTCCTACACTGAACACTTACACTATTATGGCCATAAACAAAATAGGAAAAACGGTCGGTCAAGGGTGAAGTCTGCCACTAAGTTGACCTCAACAGAATGACTGACATTTAGTATTCATTCATTTATGCAATTCTGTATGTAGGTTTAGGCAAGAGTACACTGTGGGAAAAGTATGACACTCTCCCTATAATGCTTAAGGCTTGCATCAGATGCGAAGCGCAAAAAGCACTTTTTGTAAAATTTTAAGGGGAGTACCTCCCTCATTTCAAACCTATGTACGGTTCTTTCTCTCCCCCACTAACAAAAATTTTCGTTTCGAGGTCGGACAGGTCGAAACTGCCGAAAGGTTGGGGAGGAATACCGTGGACCCGGGTTATTGTAGCGCAAATTTTGGCTACCAAAACGGGGTGGACCCCCGTACCGATGCTGAGGGGGACCCGTAAATCTGGGTGGACCTCGAGGAGGGGGACCCCGCATCCGATCCTGGTTGTAGAAACAATCCCGGGTGATATGGCTATTCCGCCGACAAATGGCGCAAGGGGGTGGGGGTGGCCGCCGATAATTTTCCGGAACGCCCATAAAATATCCCGGTTCGGGTGGGTATACATGCCGGCTGTCTTGGCCCTGAAAATGAGGTTGGGGAGGGGGGTGATTTGGCGCTGCATGCTCATAGACCATACCTGTTAGTTGATCTATTTTTTGAGTGAGTGTTTGGACCTGCTCCACCAAATTTTGGTGAGCTCTGAAAATTTTGTCGAAATTTTGGGATTCGGCGGCTGTAGTTGTTGCACTGGCCAAATCGAATCCTGCGAAATTGTGGGTGGACGTAGTCGATGCCGACTTCGGACCATCCTTCGACAGGTCGACTGGGTCAGGCGTTGCTGGGACCGCGGCGTATTGTTCCGACCCGACCATGTCTCTCTCGACGCCCGTTATAATTTCCAGGGCTCGGTTTAGGATTGTAGCGCCGGTTCCCGTCCAATTTTTAGCATCAGCTAGGACTGGGATAACTTTTCCCCTCAGCTCTGGCTTCAGGCCTTTTTTCACTTGCTCCAAAATTCGACTGGATTTCAAATTTTCTGGTTCAGAACTGAAGGCTTTGGCCGCCAAGAGCTGGAGCTCGGTAATATAAACGTGAGAATTTTCAGCCGGACGCAGGGTGAAAAAACGTTCTGCCCACTGTTCTTTTGTGGTGGGGAAGGGCTCATAAATGCGAAACAGGAGGGCTTTAAGTCCCTCATAAGATTCAGGCATCCCCAACTCCCCAATTTGAGTCAAAACCTTCTCTCCCAGACAGTTGGACATCAATGCCAACCAAACATGCTCGGGTACGCCGCTGATTTTGGCCAGAGACTCGAAATTTCGTACAAAATTTGAAACTTTAGTCGCAGCACCCGTACCCTGAAATGGTGGCAAATTTTTGAACGCTGCGATATAATCACGGCGTGGAGTTTCCAGGAAATTCATTTGAGGAGGGGGGGGGTGAAAAATTCTGCTTTTCTTCCGTTTTCATTAATTGGCTTTCTATCCCCAGAAACGCCAATTCCTCCTGCTTTCCTTCGAATTTCGGGGTAGTTGAGGGGGGGTTCTTTTCGCTTAAATTCGGGTCGGAGCCGTGTTTATCCTTATTCCGCGCCTTTACCCTGTCTGCTATTGATTTTTCATCCAGGGTATTTGAATTTACAAAATCCGAAACTGAATTACGCCGAGGCGGAGATCTCTGAAGGCTCATGAATTAAGCGAAAATTTTCCCAAAAAATGAAAAATTGGGGGCAAAAACCATGCTAGAAAAATTTTGTGGGTAAGGTAGCACAAAACTCAATAATTTTCCGAAAATTTGGGCAGCATAACGCCTAGGGGGGGGGCATTTTCCAGACAGGGACACAGAAAAACACAACAGAAATACGTATTTTGGCCCTACCTTTAGGCCTGGGTCGTCAGCATTCGGTCTGGCATCCTCGCCATGTTAAGTTTTTGGTTGTTTCTGCTGTTGCCTCGTGGGCTTCAGGTAGATTCCCTAGGTTCGAGACCGAAGTGAGACGCCCCTGACCGAAAGGAAGGGCCTACGTCGTTCCCTAAGCCTAGGAAATGCCCTAAGCCTAGTTTCTACTCAAATCCTACGCTACCTGACTAAAAACACAGTGAAAACCACAAGACTAGGGTAATATTTATTAATCAAAATGCAACATTTGGGGCAGATACAATAAATTGGGGCAATATAGAAAAACAACGGGCCCCAGCCGAAAACACAACCAACCACGCCTAGAATTCGAAGCAAAACTGTGCCGCCTTTGAGCCAAGCACTTTACGTCAATTTATCAAATGTGAATACGTTGAGCGTTTGTTATTGTAAAAACTTCGTTAGACATAATTTTAACCTTTATAAACACGCTATTCACACTAACCACATTTCTTAGACATACTTCACAATAGTACAATAGGGAAAGTTACTAGGAACCGTGACAGTGTTGGACGAACAAGGAAGAATATCTTGCGCTTTTCAAATTAATAGTTGCAAGAGTACATAATAGGAAGAGTATGACACTCTTCCTATTATGCCTTCGGGCGTGCGTCCAATGCGCAGCGCGAAATAGCCCGTTTATGTACGGTTTTGAGGGGGGGTACCCCCCTCAACTAAAAAAGACCCCGTACTCAACTGAGGGGGGGTTCGCCCCCCCTCAGTTGAGTGCGGGGTCTTCAGTTGAGGGGGGTACCCCTCCTCAAAACCGTACATAAAAGGCCTATTTCGCGCTGCGCATTGGACGCGCGCTGCCAGGGGCCTGTTGCTCAACTTTACGGGTGGATTTCACAAAGGTGGTTTTACTAAACCATTGGTTTTACGTACGTTTTGCATGATGTGCACGTAATTTCATTACAAAATATCGAATGATTCGTTACAAATTTCGTAGATTTTCTTAAAGCATTGGTTTAGCTCAGTTGAAATTTCAAACCTGCAGCACAGCAGATCTCTGTTTTGCTGAAATTTCAACTGAGTTAAACCAATGGTTTAAGAAAATCTACGAAATTCGTAACGAATCATTCGATATTTCGTAATGAAATTACGTGCAAATCATGCAAAACGTACGTAAAACCAATGGTTTAGTAAAACCACCTTCGTGAAATCCACCCTACAAGTCTTACAATTGTTACAATTGTAGGATTTGTAAAGTTGAGCAACAGGCCCCAGGCATAATAGGGAGAGGGTCATACTCTTCCTATTATGTACTCTTGATAGTCATAAAACAAAACTCAATGAGCCTTCCACGTCAGATACCAGGCCGAAGATCTTAGATTTAGTTCATCAAGACATCATTGATAAATGTTTGTCACGAATTCAGGATGTGATGTTGGTCCTCGTGAAAAGTCACAACTGCTAGACTAGTTTAACTAAAAACATAGATGGTTCCACTGTTTTATCTGTTTTGTTATGTATGTTAGGTATTAACTGAGTTTTAACCCATTTGAATCAGGAATCAGGATTAATAAATGGTGATTTAGCCTACGCGTGACACATGTTTTGTTTTCCCAAGTGGTGCAACTTTTTGTCAGACTTTAGTTAGAAAACTAAACACTCCTCCTCCTGACTTTAGTGCTTTAAAGTTTAAATCTAGCATTTTTTATGGGGGTGCGGCGCGGGGAACCCACTTTTGGTCCGCCTTCCCACTTTTTCGTCCTCCCACTGCGGTACGCGTACACCCATTAGTTGTGTGAAACATTAGTGATTCCAGTTTTCTTGCGCACTGCTACATGAACTGCAGGTTTTTTAGCTTCATTGGTGTTGAAGTTTTGAACTTGATGTTCAGGTAGAGAATCTTCCAGACGACCCAAATAATAAGCCATCGTCCATTGGTTTTAAATTGTGCTCCCCCACTTCCAAACCTGAAGTGTCACTACAACTGCCCAGACGCCCACGATAAGGGTCTATTCATATATACTTCTGCACAGACATTGGGACAAACGGATGAACGGAAGTCCGGACGAACTGAACGGCAGAACGACTATTCAATTTATAGGCTACTTTCGTCCGTAGAGCCGTTTGCCCTTCAGCCGTATGTCCGTTCGTCCGAACTGAACGACACAATTTCACACTCCACTTTGTCCATACTCCGTCCGTATGTCTGACAAAGTTAAATTCAGTTCAATTCTCTCTGAAGAAATGCTCGTACATACAAACGGCTCAAAGGTATGAATAGCACCTTTGTCCGTCCGTAGATCCCAATGTCCGTTTACTGTAAAAAGTATGAATGGAAAAACGGAAGAAATGCGTTTTCTCCCTGTGTCCTACGTCCGTTTCAGTATTGCCCGTATGCAATACTGGAGTATGAATCGACCCTAATGTTGACTGCTGCGTCTGCGGTTTGTGAATTGTTAGATACAGCTTAAGTTTAACCCAAATAACTGCAGACTCCTACGAATTAAAGACGCGTGCGTTTTCTTTGGGTTTCAATGACAAATGCTGGTTCATGCTTGTTTGTGATCGTGTCCTGAAGAAATCGTCGTTAAGTTATGCGAAAAACTGTTGTAAATACTGCGGCTCATCTTCGGCTCTCACAGCGTCAGCCGCAGAACCAATGTTTTTTTATTAAGTCAAGAAGTTGAAGATACTGTTTACGGACAGGACACGCTAAAAAGACAAGTATGAACCACGTGTGAAAATATAATTGCATAAAGACAAATTAAACAGTTTAATATATTATATAATTCTGACAACGAAATAAATAGCATTACTAACACCGAGACAATATTCACAATAGCTATAAGCTTTTATGAAACAGAAATTCTTGTTGGGCAGGGTCTATAATCAAATCAATGGAATTAGCCTAGATTCTTCATTTAATTTAAACAACTACCACGGCTTTTAAAAAAGGCTACTGCACACAAAACAAGGAAGTTACGTGCCAAATGAAAGATTCCATGGTGTTCTACTGCATTTGAGTTGTGAAAACGGAACAAGTTGGTTCAATTCAAACCACAAATTTGGGTTAATTTGCGCGTGTTCTACAAAACCGGTTTACACTTAGCCATCACTTTGGTCAAATAGAGTCCTAGGTTTGCACCTCAATTGGCCCAAACGCCCACTGCAAAAATTATACTTCTGACTAAAAACAAGTTCTGTATTTTCCGCTATTCAATTATACCACACAGTTCTGTTGAACGAAAGCGGAAGATACCCCCGTTTTGATAGGAGCTCGGTCGCTCGCGCCGACGTCGAGAATGCTAACCACCTCGTCACAGCCCCTAGTCTCGTCACCTTATTTCTCATTTACACCATTATTACCGTGCATCTACAATTAAATTTCAACCAAGAGACAATTAATAAAAAGCGACTAAACTGAAAAGTTTCACTTGAAGTGTTACTAACAATATTATTGTAACAAAATCTAATAAAGCAAAACTATCCCGCGAATTTTAGGTAGGAAACCCGACAAGTGAGCAGAAACAAAACAAAGACAAAATATTGTATGCATAAAAATACCGTGCAATTGTTGCAGGAATAAATATTTTTGTACAAACCATACATGTCAATTGCCTAAACTAAAACACGAGTTTTGACATTACGTTTTCACAACTTCAAACTTTCAAACTTTCCTGCTAAAGCATAATCCGTGAAGCAGGTTCCATAAAACGTATAATTTACTAAATCAGGTTATTAATAGCACCATTTTTTGCCCAAATTATTTTGACATACATCACTTCAGTATCAGCAAGAGTATATAATAGCGTCTCACTCTATATAGAAGAAGAGTGAGACACTCTCCAGCCTGCCTGTGTTCTAGCACAGGCAGATGCGCTGGTCGTTTTCAGGCTACATGTTGACATTCTATGCAACATGTGACTGGCCAATCAGCGCGTAGATTCCCTGCGTAACACACTTTAGTAAATAATCGCTGATGCGTTGATAAGCATTAAGATAGAGTTAAAAGCTTAATAACTCATTATTTATTCATAGTCTGCTTGCAAAAACATTAAAAAAGGTTTGCAAATACCTCTAGGGATATTTTGGCAAACTTGCAGCGAAATTGATTGAGAAACTTTTGAGATATAAACTTTTCTGAATTTCTTCAAAGTTTCTCAATCAATTTCGCTGAAAGTTTGCCAAAATATCCCCAAAGGTATTTGCAAACCTTTTTTAATGTTTTTACAAGCAGACTATGAATAAATAATGAGTTATTAGCCTTTATCCCTATCTCGTTTTATGATTGGAGCACGTGCACAGGCGTCGGCCAATCAGAGAATAGAAGCTCGCTTCTGATTGGCCAGTCACATGTTGCATAGAATGTCCACATGTAGCCTGAAAACGACCAGCGCATCTGCCTGTGCTATAACACAGGCAGGCTGGAGAGTGTCTCACTCTTCTTCTATATAGAGTGAGAAGCTATTATGTACTCTTGGTATCAGTAAGCTTTTTACAT
>JASANF010009178.1:0-27182 GCA_030248245.1 Trissonchulus sp. WLG1_4
CCCCCTGTAGCCCTGAGGTCGTGGGAATCGGTAATTGTAGGGACGGCCTCCCCCTCTAAAGCTAGACCCGCCCTTGGTTGCAACCCGTAACTGTAAGGCCTCTTGCTCGGCCTTTGCCACTTTTCGTGCTTCTTTTTCGCTAACGCCGAGTTCTTCTTTGCGGTCCAGCACATCGACCAAGTCCCACCCGGCCGGTGACGAATCGGCCCAGCGTATTTTCTTCTGTCTGGATTAAACCAGGGCAATGATTCTGTCCAGCTGCTTTTTGCCTCCGTCGTCCCCGGCTCTTTTGAGGTGCGTCCTGACTGCCTGGAGCCGGTCCAACACTTCGTTGTTGAAATCGTGCTGTTTTTCGTTGCCCTTGAACCGGAATTTGTGGGCCGCTTCTGTCCTGGGTTTGGAAACCATTTGTTCCCGCATCGCGTCGAGTTCTGCTTGCATGTATGACTGGAGTTCGGCCGCGAACGAGCTAAGGTCGAAAGGGTCTGAAATCATTAGAGTAATGGCTATGAGTTGAGCGACTAGCCCATAAGAACGAACTGGTTAATAATACTTCAACTTCTTATAATGCCCTTTTTTTGGTGGGGGTGGCATCGCTGAAGTCTGGCGTTGCCTTGAGCATTATTGGACTGATCACTACTTGTTTTTTTTTTCTTTTGATAGTAGGATAAACCAACCTAGGCTTGAAACTTCATGCTAAAACCAACCTAGGCATGAAAACTTCATGCTAATATCTCTTTAATACCGCGACACTATACCTTTTTCCTGGATGTGACTAGCCTCGGAAGATTCCCTGGTCTCTCTGGGTTGATAATGCGGTGACGCTGATCTGACCCTTGAGCGGGATCGGTGCCTATTGTCGTGCGCCCCATCTGACATAGTTCGCGCTTAAGTTGGGGTGCGCGATAATCAGGTGAGGTTGTAAACCCGAGCAAGAAAGCGGAGATAACGATGACTGTGCGCATTAGTTTTCGGAGCGAATGTAAAAAAACTTCAGCCGCACGCTACACCAGAACAACTTGAAGTGACTCTCTCTTTTTCTCACCCCCTCCTTTTCTCGCCTTAGCATCTCATTTGCATATATATACGTACTATACATACATAGCTACCTGCTGTCTGTATTGGTATAACCCATATAGATTGCCGTAGTTTTTATATCAAATTGTGTATGCCAAAGATTAATAAACTGATTTTTGAATCAATAATTAATAATTCAAAAATCAAGAGCTGCATCTGCTGATTAAGGAATTCCTAAACTCAATTGCTAGTGTCTACATATATTTAAAAGGAAACAAAACACAGCCATTAAATTCGGAAACAGCATTGCATTCATAAGCTGAAGGATTAGGTACAGCTAGCGTTGAATAATAGCAAAAGGTTAAATCCGTAAAGTGCATTCTTATTACTAGTTATTATAAAGTGGCGTACATATAATATAAAGTCAATATATAGGGCGACAAATATAAGGCAAAAGACAAACTTATTAAAAACAGAAAAATTAGAATGAGTTTAAAAAATTAACCGAAACCCGAGATCGAACTGGGAACCTTTAGATCATGAGTCTAACACACTCCTAACTGTGCTATTTCGGCTTGAGACTTTATCGCCAAAGTCTGGATGACAACTGGTGGTGCTCTATGATTACATACAAACGTGAGACGACACTGATATTTGTGCTTCAGCATCTGGCGTATCGACAAACATTTCGTAACTTTTTCGTAACATCTTCGTAACATAATTTCACAACTTATGTCGAAAGCAGTTTCGTGTAGTGAAGTTTGCTGCGTTATTATGTATTACTGAAAGCAAGAGTCTGACACACAGTTACAATATTAATCAAAAGTCACTCAGTTATTGAGAATTACAAGTACGAACCGGTTGATTTCTTGCACAGTCTAGTGTTAATCGCCAAAATCAAATTTAAAGACCTGTTGTGCTGTGGCACAACAGGAAAAATCAGTCACATAATACTTTGCAAGATACCTAGCAGTAAGAGGAAACTAACAATTAGGTAAATCATAGTGGTTTTCTGTTTTGACAATTACATACCTAACTAAGATCTTCGACAGTCATGGCCGGTGGGCTCAGGTGGTAGTGCGTTAGCATTTACTGAGCATCTGATTTCAAGTCAAAAGTTTGGAGGTTCGAAACCCCACCGGCTTTCAGCTTTTGCATTCTGAGTATTTACAGTTGCTGTTCTTCAACTATTGTCTTTTCGTTAGCCAACATTGACCCTACCTGCCTTTCTAGTCTAAGGTCTAAGTTAACGTAGGAAAATACATAGGTGTCAGCGTTGGGGCAGGCCTTCTGCCTTCATGTTATTTAACACTGAAAATTCGACCGACCCAAAATAACAGGCAAGTCTCTCTATGCACAGATTCTGCAAATTCTATACAAACCAAGTATAAAGTACCTGTTGCGCTGTGGCGCAACAGGAAAAAATAACACATCAGAGGCGGAATTGAAAAGTCACTCTTCTGATCAATAGTTGAAGTCCTGTCAATAAGGTCTAAGGGGCTCGTATTATTATAAACTTATTGATATTGGAACATGCAGCAGACTTCAGCAGCAAACATTGTGACACTAAACTTGCTTCTACAGGAATTCGAAAAATACCTATCGGTTCAACTTAATGATTGGCAATGGAAATCTTTATCCGACTTAAAAATCCAACTTTATGGCTTCTTTATGCTTCTAATTTATGGCTTTTTTACGCTTCTACTTACAAATCATGAGTTGTCATGCATACTTAGTAGCAGAGAACTTAGTAGCCGAAATAGCTCAGTTGGGAGAGCGTTAGACTGAAGATCTAAAGGTCCCTGGTTCGATCCCGGGTTTCAGCACCTTTTTTAACTTTGGTTTCAGTTTTTTAATTAGTTGTTTGTGGTGAATTTTTCAACGTACTCTTTAATAATTTGTAGGTAAAGAATGCGCTTTTTGGATTTGACTTTTAGCTATTTATATATTTTGTATTGTATTTGTATATAACCTGTACGCCTGTTGTTTTTAAAATTGATAGTTGCGTTTTATTTTCTTTAGAATATAGACGCTGCAATAGAATTAAGAAACTTTTTAATTAGCAGACGCAGTTGTTGACTTTTGAAATAAGTCTTGAAATTCATGTATACATGTTTTTACAAATACTTTATTTATCTTGTTATTATACAATTTTACAAGTATATATGCTTAAAAAATTGAGTTTTATTAGTTTTTTTTCATTACTGATGCGATAACTGAATTTCCATTGAAATCGAACAAGCTACACATAATGTTCCTTCTGTTAAAAAATGTTGCTAATTTTGCCCAAATAGACACCGAAATCAAAGCAAAAGCCTGACTTTAGAACATCAACGGTGACTACAGCAAATCGGATTAACTGACGATTAGCTTAAACCGATTTAACTCAGGCTTAAATTTCCTAAATCGGTCCACCAATACAGATTAAGGCAATTGGTGCTTAAGATTTCGTTGAAAACTGAGGTTTAGCTGGGACTTAGATGAGATTTAACTACATCTATTCAACTGGAGTTTGTTTAGCTCCAGCTCAGACTTAAGTTTATTCGATTTGTTGCAGTCCACCCTAAAAATCATAAAAACGACTGGAGTTTAGGACTTTGCGTAGTGGAGTGTCTTAAAAATTTTGAGTTTTTTTAACATTTACCGGTTTTATGAACGGTCACAGTACAAAAGCAATTAACACAATTCACTCTAATTCAGATTGTCATACTCTGCTATAATAAACTCTTCAAATTTTTTCAATTTACTTTGGCTTGCGATTAGTTTTTACTGCGCAATAGGGCCTAATGTTGTCAAACGTTCACTCTTCTCACTCACTGGATTACTTTTGCAGTAATCTTTTGCTTGTTTCTCATAATACTCAATTCCTGTCCACCGTGGGTCAGTAATAGCAAGAGTACATAATAGCGTCTCATTCTATATAGAAGAAGAGTGAGACACTCTCCAGCATGCCTGTGTTCTAGCACAGGCAGATGCGCTGGTCGTTTTCAGGCTACATGTTGACATTCTATGCAACATGTGACTGGCCAATCAGAAGCGAGCTTCTATTCTCTGATTGGCAGACGCCTGTGCACGTGCTCCAATCATAAAACGGGATAGGGATAAAGGTTAATAACTCATTATTTATTCATAGTCTGCTTGTAAAAACATTAAAAAAGGTTTGCAAATACCTTTGGGGATATTTTGGCAAACTTTCATCGAAATTGATTGAGAAACTTTGAAGAAATTCAGAAAAGTTTATATCTCAAAAGTTTCTCACTCAATTTCGCTGAAAGTTTGCCAAAATATCCCCAAAGGTATTTGCAAACCTTTTTCAATGTTTTTACAAGCAGACTATGAATAAATAATGAGTTATTAAGCTTTTATCCCTATCTTAATTCTTATCAACGCATCAGCGATTATATACTAAAGTGTGTTACGCAGGGAATCTACGCGCTGATTGGCCAGTCACATGTTGCATAGAATGTCAACATGTAGCCTGAAAACGACCAGCGCATCTGCCTGTGCTAGAACACAGGCAGGCTGGAGAGTGTCTCACTCTTCTTCTATATAGAGTGAGAAGCTATTATGTACTCTTGGTAATAGTATTCTCCGATCCTTCCACTCCGGTGCACTCTAATACGCTGGAATTCACAAAAAGTGTTTAACTTTAACCTAACGTCTGCTGACCAAAAACTGCTGAACCCTGAGATGAAACAGGTGACATGAATTTTGCGACTACTCGCTGTACTCTTGGTGCTTGAAATTTGTTCTTTTCGCAATGAAATCGCATATTTTGTTTCGTATCAGAGTGCGGGACCAGGCCTTATTCTGATTCAAACACGTGATTGCATAAAATACGCATAGAAATTTTCATTACGGTGTTCTATTTCATTCTAAAAAAACGTTCTAGATCAAGGCTAAAGTTAAACACCTTTTTGTGATCGCGGCCTATGGGTTTCGACAGACAGGTCTGAAAAGAGATGCTGCAAGTGCATAACTAGTCGCCGCCAAGCAGTCGATCAAATCGCAGTCCTACCCATATGATAAGCTTAAAGTAGATCTAGATCTACAGAGTGCCAGCCAACGGCTCTTTCCGAGACTATCTGTCCGATGGTGCCGAAAGACGAAACTGCAGTTCCAAACATTAAGCAACAATGAGAAACAAAGGCCAAGAAAACTAGCTTTTGTGTAGTCTTCTCTTTCTCGATACTAGTGAACCCAACTATTTTGATTAAAACGTTATATCAATTAAAAAGACATCACATTAAAACTGAGTAAATCAAAAACCACTAATTTTATCTGCAACGTATCTTGTTGTATGTGCGTTTGTTTATGTAGTGTTTTTTAATTTTAAATTTTAAATCTACTGCATCTGAAGAATGAGCGGACAATGCAAATATTACTTTTTACTATTAGCCTATTGCTGTGATTCGACTACAAACCATATGCACATTACAATATATCACATTAGATAAATACAAGAAACAAACAGTCTTGTAAATAAAAAAATTATGTCAGCACAGCAGTCTTCAAGAAGTTTCGAAAAATTGTGTTAGCGCATTGAAGCTGTAGTTGTCCAGAATCTGCAATAACTGCGGCACCTTCGATTTCACATTCTGGCCTTTGAATTTAAATTTATCGATGTACAGATCCGTGATGATTCGTAAAAAAATAAATGCTGTTAAGGAAAAATGTATGCTGAAAGGAAATTATATAGAACGCTTACTATGTACCTAATGATATTCACCAATAACGTGTCAATCAAACTATTTATTTGATACCATAACCAGTATATAAAATATTGTAATTTAAGATTTATAAATTTTACTAAACTAAACATTAAGCAACACTTACACAAATACATATCACTACCGGTAACAATCTAAAAACTACAGAGGTTTGGTTTTTAGATCAAATTTATGAACATGAATATAGATAGTTATTTTGCGTTTGCCTTTTTATTTGCGATGCAATACATACACTATTTTACTGTACCTATAAGTTTCCGTTATCAGTAATTTTGGTTTTAACAAAAATTGTTTCAGCGCTTAAAAAACATTATCTTCATGTCAATTCTAAAAACCTAATTACGAAAACGTCTTTAAAGGATATCATATACGCGTTCCAAGTGAGCTTGTTGTTTTTTGTACTCGCTTTGCAGTTTGTCGGCATTATGGAGAATGTCCAAATATTCTGTCGACAAAAAACTGGTATCGTTTTCATGCAGGGTCAACTCCTGAACAAAAAAAAGTGTTTCAGAAACTGTGAAGGAGGTATAAATTAAAATGCAACATAGTGCTACCACAACGATGAAAGCTTAGTTTATGTATGTATTATTTGTTGAGGCTATTTCTTACCATTTTTCTACAGTATCAGCAAAAAATGAAGTGACGCAAGTTTTGGTTTAGTAAAGTTTAAAACTAGTGCAATTTCCGTCGAATGTCTGATTATTATGTACAAGAAACAATTATAGTCATGGGATTATAATAAAAATCATGCCTAAAGCATAGATATCCTAATTCACAAATCAACTATACGAAAATAAACCACTTGAACAAACAGTACCAAAAATATACCTTCAAAGCTTCAATAATGTGAACTTTTTTGGCTAAATTCAGCTGGTATTCCAGTTTAGGATGAATCAGCTGTAGAGTATGACTGACACTCTCTTCATTGATATCTGCAAAAAACATCTGCAAAACGTCATATAGCTTTTTTGACAAAACATGAAAAATCCTGCTGACAAAATACTAGTACAACTAATACAACGAGTTGCCTTTTCATTTCAAAGACATGGGAAGATCGTCTGCCAGTAGACTCGATATGAATTGTCTTATGTAAAATGAACGCATAAAAAATGACGCATATAAAAACGGGCTCGACGCGTCGTACGTATCTTAGTTGTGAGTTTACCTCCACGTTAGCCTCCAGTTCATCCAAGAGTACACAATAGGGCATGACAGGATGTCTATTATGTACTCTTGGTGTGGCCAACCTGTTTTGGTGAATTCTACGCCAAATAGGTATGCAGCTTCAGTGATTCGTTATGAGGATTTAATCTAATGCTAATAGCACACAAGTTTATTAATCGCCTTATTCGTTAAAAATGTCGTAGATTTTCTTAAACCATAGTCTCTGTCTTGCTGAAAATTCAACTGAGCTAAAACCATGGTTTAACAAAATCTGCAAAATTCGTAACAAATAAGTTAAATCATATGAAAACGTACGTAAAACCATGGTTTTATGAAACAAACTTTGTGAAATAAACCCTAAATTTTAGTTGAATTGCCCTGCAGCTGCCATGATTAACTAGTTATCTCGATTTCGCGCTTCCTTAGATATCGCCATAATTATTTCTTCTATTGCGCATTGTACCTACCACAGGAAATGTCCAGTCGTGTTTTGCGTTTAGTGGCTTCTTTGCTCAGAACATCCTTCAAAATAGCCACGGTTGAAATACTGTCCGATTTAAAGATTGCACTGCCTTTTCTGGAAAACAAAAGATTTTTTGGGCTTTGATAATATTGAGATATATTAATTTTATGAATTTACATTATTAAAATAATAAAATAGTAAATAATAGGAAATAAAAAAGCCCAATACTGCCAATTTTTAGTTGCGATAATTTTATATGCAGGTGCTCTAGTTGATCTAATTTAGGTAAATATTCCGAATTATGAACAGAAGATTTTTAAAAATTTTTCTCCAAATGTCACCAAATTAAGCTAACTAAATTTTAAGAAATCTTAGAAATGCTCGATCTTGGGCCAAAATGACATTGGTGACATGATTCCAGAAAGAATAAATTTTAATCACAGGTTCACAGAAGGTGTTTGACTTCAAGCCTGTTTCACACGAGGGCGTCATGAAATGAAACAGGCTCAGGCTTTAGACTCAGTCAAAAACGTTTCTTCGAATAAAATACAACATCGTAATGAAACACTCGAAGGTTCGAAGGTTTTGCGCAATAATGTGTTGTAAAGTCTGACCAAAAAATGCTGGACCCTGAAGGCGTAGTTTTATTTTGACTAAACCGTAAGAGCTAACCCCATGAACCCATATATCAATCGAAACTCTTGGCGAGATGAATGCGTTCCCGTAGTTAGTTCCGGTCTATCTCCGGTCACCGAAAAGAATACCTTTGACTATGGTAGAGTAGGAAGCATAACTTTCACATAGTTTCATTGAACGGACATACGGAATACGGACTTAAAAGTACGAATCTGCTGCAAAACTGACGAGTAGGTGCACTCCAATTGAGTGTTGGTGAATGTGGACAAGAAGTAGAAAGTGGCCTTTTCTTCAATCGGCGGTTTTTCTGGCAAATCTGGCAAGCAGAATATCACCCAATAGTGGGCCTCGGCCATGGTAAACGTGCCAGACAGCTTCAAAGTATTTTGTGGCCTAAAAATAAATGCCAGTGATCAACTCTATTAAGCCCCAGGTTTTATACGTGATAGAAAAAGCAGAAGTTTTGATTGCGAAGATTTTTAAAATTAGAAACGGTATATGCCATGTGCCGCGAAAAATTTACCAAAATTTAGTCGAGTCACAATGGCATATTAGCTACATAAGTAGGACATAAGCTAATGTTAGGTGTTTGAAAAACACTGCCCTAAAACTAAAATGTAAACTAAAACTAAAACTAAAAAGTTTTCTTAATTCTCGACCTCAGAGAAAGTCCAATCAAACTTTGGAAGATGTTTAAATTTAATTTTATACATATGGCAAACAAAAAACGACACTGACACATGCAACACTGTTGCTAGAGAACTTGCTTATAAAATCCGCCGTTTCATTATCAGAGCAGTACCTGGAATGATCAAATACGTGGGAGCGTTGATGCAGCGACAAGGGTTTGATGTTGTACTCGCGCACTTGGCAACACTTTGGATGCAGCCGGGGTGAAATGTAGGCGCGCAAAATCCCATACTGGCCCTCGATCGACCGAATCTTCATTTCCAGTCGTGTGGTGTTGGCCTGACAACGATATGTTGCCAGTAGACTATTTCCGCTCTGAAACAAATAACTGATTATCATTATTATTAGGTTAATATATATTGTAATTGAATAAAAATCTGCAATTGACACTATTACACTCGGAACTTTTTTAAAATAACAAAAAAAATTATTTAGGTTAATTTTTTGGGTTTAAACATGCAAGAAATTAAGGTATACTAATTTTTTAACCCTATTTCGAAACCCAAAACTGTAGATATCTCAGCCTAAGGTTTTCTTCATGAGATAGAAAAGAATGACTTCTCTAGAAACTAAAATATCCACTTCTTTACCGGATTATATAGACTTGACCGAGTACCGAATCAGACATTTTTATTAGCGTCCAGTCAATCCACAAAGGTTCCAAGAATCGAACTGGTGTAAAATACAGAAATAATAAATATAAAAAGGCCGAGATACAGTCCAGTACAGAGTAAAAAGAATAAGAATGCTTGCTATTCTAGAATCATGATTTGCGGACGAAAACACCTTACAGATTGTTCGCATGGCGTCAGGCTGACAACGGCTGAATTTTTGTCAACGTCCAGTAAATCAATCGGAACATCGCACTAAAAAAATTTTGTAGGAATGTTTACGTTCCTATTTTAGGACACGGGAATTTGGTTGCTGGGAAACACTGAGGATCTGCACAAGGAACCAATTCAATACTGTTTCACCAAACAGACATGAAGACCTACGTGCAAATTGTTACAATTGTAAGACTTGTAAAGTTGAGCAACAGGCAAATAAAGAACATCACTTCATCATCCTCAAATACCTATTTGTCTGTCAACCCACCTGCAGCAACACATAATCGATGGGAACTTGTAGTTCAATAGCAAGAGTATAGGCGGCCTCATCCTTGCTTAGTTGGAATCGATCGTTCACATGAAAGACGGGCACGGCCGAAATGCCTCGTTCACTCTGAGTGTTGGCTTGATACTGCTCACGCTCGGAGGCAACACGCTGCCGCAATTCTTCTAGCTCCAGTCTGAAAATGGTTGCATTTTAAATCCGGTTCACAGTCATTTTTGTGATTGTCCTTGGGGTTTTGTCGCTGAAAAGTAGCCGAAAAAAAACGCGATTAAATTAACCAATTTTTTGCTCGAAAACAGCTGAACTCTTGTCCTGTTTGTATACACAGATCAAACGAAACAATTGTGTCAATGTTATACTAACTGCTCTAAAATTATCTTTGTCTTTGTGAATACGGTCTTAAGGACCAGGATAAATCGGGCTTTAAGGCGACTAAACAGGCAAAGTGTAGGCGAACTAAACTATACTTTTCTGATTTAGCCGCTCACATATTGAGTTCGACTATTAACCTCATTTGCTGAATTCTCTGCTGCTGACTGCTATCGAGCTCTGGCTCCGTCACAATGGTGTGGGACATTTCCTTCTGGCCTGGTTCCGTTGTTAAGCCAAAAATCCAGCCTAAACACATACGACTTGGTTATTGGGAACGTTTTTAAATAGAATCAATATATCAATACAATCTCTAAAGTGATACTTTAGCTTAACTGCATTTGCTTTTCTGTCTTATCAATTTTTATTATTGATTGATTTCATATTTTAGGGTTAAAAGGTATATCTGCTTATTTCTAATTTCTACCTGATCCTGATGGCAACCGAGCCTTCGGATCAGACTATTCGCTATTTACCTGCATAAGTGCAGCAGACTATTTCGTCGAAGTTAGTCGATGATACCCGACCACATTGCAATGACATTATGCTTTCGTTACACTGCTGAAACAACAATAGATTCCCATAGTATTGCTAACATCATCAAAATCAAAAAAGTAAAATATTTTCGTACTAAATTCAAACTTAAGGGTAATAGTAATAAGGGTGTAGTAATTGTTCCTGTATCCATCAGGAATGAAGCGGGTTTTAATGGCAATAACAACAGTCTACGATATTCAGAAGAAACACAAATACAAAACACTCTAAAATTCAGAGGTTTTCAACAATTTCTGTCTTAATAGCCAGACCCCTGATCGGTGTACGGTGAGACCCAAAGTCTGACGAAAAATGCTGGTCTCTGAGACAAAAAGAACAACGCGATTTCAGTAAAAAATGCATCAAGAGTACACCGAGTAGTTACGAAAAGCCACCTGTTTTATCTTCGGGTTTAGCAGTTTTTGGTCAAACTTTAGTCAGACTCACAAAGGATTGTTTCAGGTGTGGCCTCTCGGCCTCGTCGAAGCAGTAGATGTCCACCGCCCCGTCGTCTCGACCCACAATCAGGTCCGTCTGTCCGTCCCCCGTGATGTCATAACAGTCCAGTGCCGTCACGCCTAAACTAAGGGTCTATTTCTTTACCAGATTTTAATTAACTCCGACTAAAGGGTCTTAAAATCACGGCATACAGGATATTCCTATACATCCGGACTAAACGGACAAATTTTTTAGCACGCTGAGTTTAGTCAGTGACAGCTTAAATGTGCTTAACTACGCATGCTACTATTACTATAAATGATTAATCGAGTAATAACTCTCATTCTAAAGAACATTTATGTCATTATTAACAGCCATGGTGTGTCTCTGGAGTACTAGCTTTTTATAGCCACAGATTCACACATATGTATGTACATACCTGCATTTCCAGTTGGGGAACATATTTCCCATTTAATGGTGGATTGGCCCCTGAAAATTTGAAACATGAACCAGTGATGACAAGAGTACATAGGGCATAAACAATCAGATACATCGCATCATCTGCACTTATTTTATTACTGAAGTATAATAAAGTGATTTTTATCATACCTAAATCGTGCTCCTACAGAGAATAGTAGAATTGCTTGCTTGCTTGCATTTGTACCAAAACAAGTTCCAGATACTGTTGTAAAATATCATCAACTTACTTTGGTAAATCAACCAAACCTATTTTGCCGTCTCGAGTTCCATAAAGTACTTCCGATCCCTCTGGTCCTAAAACAAAACTACTTTTAATCCACCCTGAGCCTGGAATTTATAAATAGGGAAGGTACAGTCGCCCACGCGATAATTAGTTACACAGCGTCTATCCTAAAGTAAAGTTGGTAATTTCCCATCGGTCAGTCATACCGCCAGTGTGCTGGTTGAGCATTAGAACGAGTGGTGGTCCCCCGATTTCTAGTTCGTAGACCACAGCTGAACCGTTCAGCACCTTGATGGTGCGATCCTCGCAGGCCAACACGGGCGTTATGCCGCGACCCACCCAACTGCCTTCCATCACCTAAAACATAAATAATGCCAATAGCTTCTAGTAAGTAACTTTTTAGTTTTAATAATTAATTAGCATTCTATGTAGGCATGGTTTATCAAAGCAGATTGCTGATCGTTGAAAATGTTCGTCGCTGAAAATGTTCCCTTTCTCGCAATATGCATTCCATGCAATCTAATACTACTCACCGGTAAACACAACACATCATTAATCCTATCCCCGCACAGATAGTGAGACGATTCCATTCCATCGTGGTAGTGGTTGAAGGTGTAAGCGCCGCAGAGAAACATGTCAATCCCGTAGATGTACCTAATTACATGTAAAAATTAATTAAAATAAAAATAGAAGAATAAGAAATTACGAGAATGGTTTTCCGCAAGTAAAAAACATCTTCAGTGATCACTCACTCACTAGTCTAAAAAAATCAAAGCATTTAGCGATTACAATTAGCATTTACCTGGGGTTAGCGATTACAACTAGCCTAATAATTGGCTAGTGAAAACAGTTCTGAATCTGAATAGTGGACTAAACTTGGCGGATAGTTGACCTGAAAACGGGGTTACACTTCTCCGCAAGTCCTGTCCGTGTCCCTGTTATGTTTGTTACACTTTACTCCCCGCTTTTCATACCGTTTTTCATACTGTAAAGCCCGGTTCATACTTGTCCTTAAGAACACAGGGACAGGGACAAGGACAATTTTTGGTCAGCTATTGTGCATCTTTGGCCAAATCGTTGCGTCTAACTATTTGCATACGAGTTCTACTTGACCTGAACTTCTTTCGTTCAAAAAAATGGCTCATTTGGCCATGTAGTTTTCTTGAAACTGCTTAAGGACAAATTGACAGGGACAAGTATAAGGACGGGCTTAAGGGGGTAATTGCGTTTTTAGGTGTTTTTTTAAACTACCATAACTGCACTTAACCTCAACAAAAACTAGAGCGGTCTTTTTTACATTTTTTTACACCTTCTAGCTTTAAAAAAACTATATTTAAAAGCAAATTATCTTTTGCAATTTTACTGCTGCTATCATTTGAATACACCCCATCAGCGGTTTTTTTGACTAATTTTTGCGCCCACAGAACTCAAGCTAAAAACGGACTTTAACCACATTATCTTTAGGAAAATATCCCCACCCGTTTTTTTCCTTTTTTAAAAATAGTTTGTAGAGTCGGTGTTATGGGCTTTTGAAATTTTTAGAGGAAAGTCAAATTACGTGATTTTTGCACGAAAATGTCATTTTCTCAACGTAGAAACGACTTATCAACTATATCAAAAAACGGGTGGGGATATTATGTCAGTGCATAACTGCAAAAAGTTTAGTAGTTGTTGGCTGATCTTGAGTTTCATAACTGTGGCGCAAAAATTAGTCAAAAAAACCGCTGATGGGGTGTATTCAAATGATAGCAGCAGTAAAATTGTAAAAGATAATCTGCTTTTAAATATAGTTTTTTTAAAGCTAGAAGGTGTAAAAAAATGTAAAAAAGACCGCTCTAGTTTTTGTTGAGGTTAAGTGCAGTTATGGTAGTTTAAAAAAACACCTAAAAACGCAATTACCCCCTTAAGCCCGTCCTTATACTTGTCCCTATCAATTTGTCCTTAAGCAGTTTCAAGAAAACTACATGGCCAAATGAGCCACTTTTTTGAACGAAAGAAGTTCAGGTCAAGTAGAACTCGTATGCAAATAGTTAGACGCAACGATTTGGCCAAAGATGCACAATAGCTGACCAAAAATTGTCCTTGTCCCTGTCCCTGTGTTCTTAAGGACAAGTATGAACCGGGCTTTACAGTATGAAAAACGGTATGAAAAGCGGGGAGTAAAGTGTAACAAACATAACATGGACACGGACAGCACTTGCGGAGAAGTGTAACCCCGTTTTCAGGTCAATTATCCGCCAAGTTTAGTCCACTATTCAGAACTGTTTTCACTAGCCAATTATTAGGCTAGTTGTAATCGCTAACCCCAGGTAAATGCTAATTGTAATCGCTAAATGCTTTGATTTTTTTTAGACTAGTGAGTGAGTGATCACTGAAGATGTCGGTCCCCTAGAACAACAACCGGCTAACTTACAAAAAGTTGAAAATGAGAAAATCGACTTTAAAGTTTGCAGCACTTTGATCCAGCATTTATTCAACCATTTTTTACAAGCAGTAGCTTAAATTAAACCTCAACTTTTATTCTTTTTTTCTGTAAATTTTCAGCCGAAAAGCTTGAACTGACAATTTTTCCGAAGCAATCTTAAAACGCTCATCTGCAGTTGGCCGGTTGTTGCAGCACAAATTTTACACGTGTTTGATGGTTTGGCCGGTTGTTGCACTGCCACAAAATTTTGCACATACATGATGAAGATCAGCAGTTAGCCGTTTTCTAACCTGATGCTTTATGAGTTTATGCTGACATCATGAATGCTGTAATTTGGCACAGACGTAGCAGAAAGTACTACCTAATGAATTTCGAAAAAATTAGCGCTAACTGCTGTAATAACTGCTGCTAATCACATGTGCTGACCAAGATGCAGGTGTCACATTAACACTATAAAGAGTTGGTTTCAACTTTCAAAACATTAGTTCCTTCTCTAGAAGGAACAAAAACATTTCATTAGTAGCAGACAGGCAGGTCGCATTCGAACAGCGACACAAACATAACATCAGGCTAGCTACTAAACGTCTACGTATATGTAGTTGGCCGTTTGTGACACAGTTTGTGCAACAACCGGCCAACAGTAATTTTACAATAACTTGACACAGGATTGACCAATCCGATCAAGTTTTTCACATTTTTGGCTAGCTTTCAGCCCTCTATCAAACTAGCTAAGTCTTCGCGAAATTTTTGGTTGAGTGAGAACAACAACCAGCCAACTCGCATTACATCACTTTTTGGCCGGTTGTTGCACTAACTGCCTTCAGAGTGCAACAACCGGCCAACGGAAAAGCTGCTCTATCTTCGCACAAAATGCAATTTGGCTCACAAAATTAGCACCACTGGATAGAGCATCATCGATTGTACAAAAGTAGCTACTTAACTCCATTTTTTCAAAAATTGAAATTAGCCGGTTGTTGTTCCAGGTGACCGATGTTTTTTTTTACTTGCGGAAAACCATTCTCGTAATTTCTTATTCTTCTATTTTTATCTTAATTAATTTTTACATGTAATTAGGTACATCTACGGGATTGACATGTTTCTCTGCGGCGCTTACACCTTCAACCACTACCACGATGGAATGGAATCGTCTCACTATCTGTGCGGGGACAGGATTAATGATGTGTTGTGTTTACCGGTGAGTAATATTAGATTACTGGAATTACTACATGGAATGCATATTGCGAGAAAGGGAACATTTTTAGCGACTAACATTTTCAACGATCAGCAATCTGCTTTGATAAACCATGCCTACATAGACTGCTAATTAATTATTAAAACTAAAAAGTTACTTACTAGAAGCTATTGGCATTATTTATGTTTTAGGTGATGGAAGGCAGTTGGGTGGGTCGCGGCATAACGCCCGTGTTGGCCTGCGAGGATCGCACCATCAAGGTGCTGAACGGTTCAGCTGTGGTCTACGAACTAGAAATCGGGGGACCGCCACTCGTTCTAATGCTCAACCAGCACACTGGCGGTACGACTGACCGATGGGAAATTACTAACTTTACTTTAGGATAGACGCTGTGTAACTAATTATCGCGTGGGCGACTGTACCTTCCCTATTTATAAATTCCAGGCTCAGGGTGGATTAAAAGTAGTTTTGTTTTAGGACCAGAGGGATCGGAAGTACTTTATGGAACTCGAGACGGCAAAATAGGTTTGGTTGATTTACCAAAGTAAGTTGATGATATTTTACAACAGTATCTGGAACTTGTTTTGGTACAAATGCAAGCAAGCAAGCAATTCTACTATTCTCTGTAGGAGCACGATTTAGGTATGATAAAAATCACTTTATTATACTTCAGTAATAAAATAAATGCGGATGATGCGATGTATCTGATTGTTTATGCCCTATGTACTCTTGTCATCACTGGTTCATGTTTCAAATTTTCAGGGGCCAATCCACCATTAAATGGGAAATATGTTCCCCAACTGGAAATGCAGGTATGTACATACATATGTATAAATCTGTGGCTATAAAAAGCTAGTACTCCAGAGACACACCATGGCTGTTAATAATGACATAAATGTTCTTTAGAATGAGAGTTATTACTCGATTAATCATTTATAGTAATAGTAGCATGCGTAGTTAAGCACATTTAAGCTGTCACTGACTAAACTCAGCTTGCTAAAAAATTTGTCCGTTTAGTCCGGATGTATAGGAATATCTTGTATGCCGTGATTTTAAAACCCTTTAGTCGGAGTAAATTAAAATCTGGTAAAAAAATAGACCCTTAGTTTAGGCGTGACAGCACTGGACTGTTATGACATCACGGGGGACGGACAGACGGACCTGATTGTGGGTCGAGACGACGGGGCGGTGGACATCTACTGCTTCGACGAGGCCGAGAGACCACACCTGAAACAATCCTTTGTGAGTCTGACTAAAGTTTGACCAAAAACTGCTGAACCCGAACATAAAACAGGTGGCTTTTCGTAACTACTCGGTGTACTCTTGATGCATTTTTTACTGAAATCGCGTTGTTCTTTTTGTCTCAGAGACCAGCATTTTTCGTCAGATTTTGGGTCTCACCGTACACCGATCAGGGGTCTGGCTATTAAGACAGAAATTGTTGAAAACCTCTGAATTTTAGTGTGTTTTGTATTTGTGTTTCTTCTGAATATAGTAGACTGTTGTTATTGCCATTAAAACCCGCTTCATTCCTGATGGATACAGGAACAATTACTACACCCTTATTACTATTACCCTTAAGTTTGAATTTAGTACGAAAATATTTTACTTTTTTGATTTTGACGATGTTAGCAATACTATGGGAATCTATTGTTGTTTCAGCAGTGTAACGAAAGCATAATGTCATTGCAATGTGGTCGGGTATCATCGACTAACTTCGACGAAATAGTCTGCTGCACTTATGCAGGTAAATAGCGAATAGTCTGATCCGAAGGCTCGGTTGCCATCAGGATCAGGTAGAAATTAGAAATAAGCAGATATACCTTTTAACTCTAAAATATGAAATCAATCAATAATAAAAATTGATAAGACAGAAAAGCAAATGCAGTTAAGCTAAAGTATCGCTTTAGAGATTGTATTGATATATTGATTCTATTTAAAAACGTTCCCAATAACCAAGTCGTAGGTGTTTAGGCTGGATTTTTGGCTTAACAACGGAACCAGGCCAGAAGGAAATGTCCCACACCATTGTGACGGAGCCAGAGCTCGATAGCAGTCAGCAGCAGAGAATTCAGCAAATGAGGTTAATAGTTGAACTCAATATGTGAGCGGCTAAATCAGAAAAGTATAGTTTAGTTCGCCTACACTTTGCCTGGTTAGTCGCCTTAAAGCCCGATTTATCCTGGTCCTTAAGACCGTATTCACAAAGACAAAGATAATTTTAGAGCAGTTAGTATAACATTGACACAATTGTTTCGTTTGATCTGTGTATACAAACAGGACAAGAGTTCAGCTGTTTTCGAGCAAAAAATTGGTTAATTTAATCACGTTTTTTTTCGGCTACTTTTCAGCGACAAAACCCCAAGGACAAACACAAAAATGAGTATGAACCGGGTTTAAAATGCAATCAATTTCAGACTGGAGCTTGAGGAATTACGGCAGCGCGTTGCATCCGAACGCGAGCAGTATCAAGCCAACACTCAGAGTGAACGAGGCATTTCGGCCGTGCCCGTCTTTCATGTGAACGATCGATTCCAACTAAGCAAGGATGAGGCCGCCTATACTCTTGCTATTGAACTACAAGTTCCCATCGATTATGTGTTGCTGCAGGTGGGTTGACAGACAAATAGGTATTTGAGGATGATGAAGTGATGTTCTTTATTTGCCTGTTGCTCAACTTTACAAGTCTTACAATTGTAACAATTTGCACGTAGGTCTTCATGTCTGTTTGGTGAAACAGTATTGAATTGGTTCCTTGTGCAGATCCACAGTGTTTCCCAGCAACCAAATTCCCGTGTCCTAAAATAGGAACGTAAACATTCCTACAAAATTTTTTTAGTGCGATGTTCCGATTGATTTACTGGACGTTGACAAAAATTCAGCCGTTGTCAGCCTGACGCCATGCGAACAATCTGTAAGGTGTTTTCGTCCGCAAATCATGATTCTAGAATAGCAAGCATTCTTATTCTTTTTACTCTGTACTGGACTGTATCTCGGCCTTTTTATATTTATTATTTCTGTATTTTACACCAGTTCGATTCTTGGAACCTTTGTGGATTGACTGGACGCTAATAAAAATGTCTGATTCGGTACTTGGTCAAGTCTATATAATCCGGTAAAGAAGTGGATATTTTAGTTTCTAGAGAAGTCATTCTTTTCTATCTCATGAAGAAAACCTTAGGCTGAGATATCTACAGTTTTGGGTTTCGAAATAAAGTTAAAAAATTAGTATACCTTAATTTCTTGCAAGTTTAAACCCAAAAAATTAACCCAAATAATTTTTTTTGTTATTTTAAAAAAGTTCCGAGTGTAATAGTGTCAATTGCAGATTTTTATTCAATTACAATATATATTAACCTAATAATAATGATAATCAGTTATTTGTTTCAGAGCGGAAATAGTCTACTGGCAACATATCGTTGTCAGGCCAACACCACACGACTGGAAATGAAGATTCGGTCGATCGAGGGCCAGTATGGGATTTTGCGCGCCTACATTTCACCCCGGCTGCATCCAAAGTGTTGCCAAGTGCGCGAGTACAACATCAAACCCTTGTCGCTGCATCAACGCTCCCACGTATTTGATCATTCCAGGTACTGCTCTGATAATGAAACGGCGGATTTTATAAGCAAGTTCTCTAGCAACGGTGTTGCATGTGTCAGTTTCGTTTTTTTGGTTGCCATGTGTATAAAATTAAATTTAAACATCTTCCAAAGTTTGATTTGGACTTTCTCTGAGGTCGAGAATTAAGAAAACTTTTTAGTTTTAGTTTTAGTTTACTTTTTAGTTTTAGGGCAGTGTTTTTCAAACACCTAACATTAGCTTATGTCCTACTTATGTAGCTAATATGCCATTGTGACTTGACTAAATTTTGGTAAATTGGCATATACCGTTTCTAATTTTAAAAATCTTCGCAATCCAAACTTCTGCTTTTTCTATCACGTATAAAACCTGGGGCTTAATAGAGTTGATCACTGGCATTTATTTTTAGGCCACAAAATACTTTGAAGCTGTCTGGCACGTTTACCATGGCCGAGGCCCACTATTGGGTGATATTCTGCTTGCCAGATTTGCCAGAAAAACCGCCGATTGAAGAAAAGGCCACTTTCTACTTCTTGTCCACATTCACCAACACTCAATTGGAGTGCACCTACTCGTCAGTTTTGCAGCAGATTCGTACTTTTAAGTCTGTATTCCGTATGTCCGTTCAATGAAACTATGTGAAAGTTATGCTTCCTACTCTACCATAGTCAAAAGTATTCTTTTCGGTGACCGGAGATAGACCGGAACTAACTACGGGAACGCATTCATCTCGCCAAGAGCTTTCGATTGATATATGGGTTCATGGGGTTAGCTCTTACGGTTTAGTCAAAATAAAACTACGCCTTCAGGGTCCAGCATTTTTTGGTCAGACTTTACAACACATTATTGCGCAAAACCTTCGAACCTTCGAGTGTTTCATTACGATGGTGTAGAAACGTCTTTGACTGAGTCTAAAGCCTGAGCCTGTTTCATTTCATGACGCCCTCGTGTGAAACAGGCTTGAAGTCAAACACCTTCTGTGAACCTGTGATTAAAATTTATTCTTTCTGGCATCATGTCACCAATGTCATTTTGGCCCAAGATCGAGCATTTCTAAGATTTCTTAAAATTTAGTTCGCTTAATTTGGTGACATTTGGAGAAAAAATTTTAAAAATCTTCTGTTCATAATTCGGAATATTTACCTAAATTAGATCAACTAGAGCAACTGCATATAAAATTATCGCAACTAAAAATTGGCAGTATTGGGCTTTTTTATTTCCTATTATTTACTATTTTATTATTTATTTTAATAATGTAAATTCATAAAATTAATATATCTCAATATTATCGAAGCCCAAAACATCTTTTGTTTTCCAGAAAAGGCAGTGCAATCTTTAAATCGGACAGTATTTCAACTGTGGCTATTTTGAAGGATGTTCTGAGCAAAGAAGCCACTAAACGCAAAACACGACTGGACATTTCCTGTGGTAGGTACAATGCGCAGTTGAATTTTCAGCAAGACAGAGACTATGGTTTAAGAAAATCTACGACATTTTTAACGAATAAGGCGATTAATAAACTTGTGTGCTATTAGCATTAGATTAAATCCTCATAACGAATCACTGAAGCTACATACCTATTTGGCGTAGAATTCACCAAAACAGGTTGGCCACACCAAGAGTACATAATAGACATCCTATCATGCCTTATTGTGTACTCTTGGATGAACTGGAGGCTAACGTGGAGGTAAACTCACAACTAACATCGAGCCGTCGAGCCCGTTTTTATATGCGTCATTTTTTATGCGTTCATTTTAAGACAATACATATCGTGTCTACTGGCAGACGATCTTCCCATATCTTTGAAATGAAAAGGCAACTCGTTGTATTAGTTGTACTAGTATTTTGTTAGCAGGATTTTTTATGTTTTGTCAAAAAAGCTATATGACGTTTTGCAGATGTTTTTTGCAGATATCAATGAAGAGAGTGTCAGTCATACTCTACAGCTGATTCATCCTAAACTGGAATACCAGCTGAATTTAGCCAAAAAAGTTCACATTATTGAAGCTTTGAAGGTATATTTTTGGTACTGTTTGTTCAAGTGGTTTATTTTCGTATAGTTGATTTGTGAACTAGGATATCTATGATTTAGGAATGATTTTATTATAATCCCATAGCTATAATTGTTTCTGGTACATAATAATCAGACATTCGACGGCAATTGCACTAGTTTAAAACTTTACTAAACCAAAACTTGCGTCACTTCATTTTTTGCTGATACTGCAGAAAAATGATTAAGAGATAGCCTCAACAAATTATACATACATAAACTAAGCTTTCGTCGTTGATAGCTTTATGTTGCATTTTAATTTATACCTCCTTCACAATTTCTGAAACACTTCTTTTTTTGTTTAGGAGTTGACCCTGCATGAAAACGATACCAGTTTTCTGTCGACAGAATATTTGGACATTCTCCATAATGCCGACAAACTGCAAAGCGAGTACAAAAAACAACAAGCTCACTTGGAACGCGTATATGATATCCTTTAAAGACGTTTCCATAATTAGATTTTTAGAATTGACCTGAAGATAATGTTTTTTAAGCGCTGAAACATTTTTTGTTAAAGCCAAAATAACTGATAACTGAAACTTATAGGTACAGTAAAATAGTCTATTGCATCGCAAATAATAAGGCAAACGCAAAATAACTATATAAATATATTCATGTTCATAAATTTGAACTAAATACCAAACCTCTGTAGTTTTTAGATTGTTACCGGTAGTGATAACTGATATGTATTTGTGTAAGTGTTGCTTAATGTTTAGTTTAGTAAAATTTATAAACCTTAAATTACAATATTTTATATACTGGTTATCGTATTAAATAGTTTGATTGACACGTTATTGCTGAATATCATTAGGTACATAGTAAGCGTTCTATATAATTTCATTTCAGCATACATTTTTCCTTAACAGCATTTATTTTTTTACGAATCATCACGGATCTGTACATCGATAAATTTAAATTCAAAGGCCAGAATGTGAAATCGAAGGTGCCGCAGTTATTGCAGATTCTGGACAACTACAGCTTCAATGCGCTAACACAATTTTTCGAAACTTCTTGAAGACTGCTGTGCTGACATAATTTTTTTATTTACAAGACTGTTTGTTTCTTGTATTTATCTAATGTGTTATATTGTAATGTGCATATGGTTTGTAGTCGAATCACAGCAATAGGCTAATAGTAAAAAGTAATATTTGCATTGTCCGCTCATTCTTCAGATGCAGTAGATTTAAAATTTAAAATTAAAAAACACTACATAAACAAACGCACATACAACAAGATACGTTGCAGATAAAATTAGTGGTTTTCGATTTACTCAGTTTTAGTGTGATGTCTTTTTAATTGATACAACGTTTTAATCAAAAAAAGTTGGGTTCAGTAGTATGGAGATGTTGCTTAATGTTTGGAACTGCAAAGTTTCGTCTTTCGGCACCATCGGACAGATAGTCTCGGAAAGAGCCGTTGGCTGGCACTCTGTAGATCTAGATCTACTTTAAGCTTATCATATGGGTAGGACTGCGATTTGATCGACTGCTTGGCGGCGACTAGTTATGCACTTGCAGCATCTCTTTTCAGACCTGTCTGTCGAAACCCATAGGCCGCGATCACAAAAAGGTGTTTAACTTTAGCCTTGATCTAGAACGTTTTTTGTTCCTTCTAGAGAAGGAACTATCGTTTTGAAATTAAGTCTGCGTAGTGTAAAAGTAACAGCCACATGTTCTTCAGCGCATATGATTAACATGTAAAGTCAGTACGGGAACCGACAGCTCTTTTTTCAAAGACAAGTCTTTTTTTACAATTTTTCATGAAATAATAGTCAACAACTGTGCTAGAATTCCGTTATTTAAAATTTTATTGTATGGTAAATTTTCAGACTAGATCCACATGCTAATCACGTGATTGTCTAGACTGCTGTCTGTTTTCTTCCTTTCTTTCTACATAGTAATAACCAAACATTGCTATTTATCGAATTGGAGTGGTCGAGTGGTCAAAAGCGCTAATCTTGCCTTAATCTTTATTGGTGGACCGATTTAGGAAATTTAAGCCTGAGTTAAATTGGTTTAAGCTAATCGTCAGTTAATCCGATTTGCTGCAGTCCACCGTTGATGTTCTAAAGTCAGACTTTTGCTTTGATTTCGGTGTCTGTTTGCGCAAAATTAGCAACATTTTTTAACAGAAGGAGACATTATGTGTAGCTTGTTCGATTTCAATGGAAAATCAGTTATCGCATCAGTAATGAAAAAAAACTAATAAAACTCAATTTTTTAAGCATATTTACTTGTAAAATTGTATAATAACAAGATAAATAAAGTATTTGTAAAAACATGTATACATGAATTTCAAGACTTATTTCAAAAGTCAACAACTGCGTCTGCTAATTAAAAAGTTTCTTAATTCTATTGCAGCGTCTATATACTAAAGAAAATAAAACGCAACTATCAATTTTGAAAACAACAGGCGTACAGGTTATATACAAATACAATACAAAATATATAAATAGCTAAAAGTCGAATCCAAAAAGCGCATTCTTTACCTAGAAATTATTAAAGAGTAATTTGAAAAATTCACCACAAACAACTAATTAAAAAACTGAAACCAAAGTTAAAAAAGTTGCTGAAACCCGGGATCGAACCAGGGACCTTTAGATCTTCAGTCTAACGCTCTCCCAACTGAGCTATTTCGGCTACTAAGTTCTATGCTACTAAGTATGCATGACAACTCATGATCTGTAAGTAGAAGCGTAAAAAAGCCATAAATTAGAAGCATAAAGAAGCCATAAAGTTGGATTTTTAAGTCGGATAAAAATTTCCATTGCCAATCATTAAGTTGAACCGATATTTTTCGAATTCCTGTGGAAGCAAGTTTAGTGTCACAATGTTTGCTGCTGAAGTCTGCTGCATGTTCCAATATCAATAAGTTTATAATTCTGATTACCCTAGGCCACGAGGGTGGCCGACGGATAATCTATATTATATTAGCTTAACGAGTTGATGCAGGACTTCTGTTGACCCGAAGGCTGTTAAAAGAATATGCAAAATTAAGTTGCGGACAGTCACTGTACGTACTGTAGTCTACCTAGCCACTATTGAAAAAGAGACTCCAAACACTTATCCACAGTATATCCTCATTTATTTCATAACCATTATCACAACCTGATAACAAAAATTAACAAGTAACAATTATAATAGTTTCGCAGGAAAAGTCACTTCTCGACGGTCGTATCATTTCACTGTCTGAAACAAGGTAAAGCTCCAATCAGAGCAGGTAGAACGGGTGGGTAGGGAGGGTTCCTGCATCAACTCGTTAAGCTAATATAATATAGATTATCCGTCGGCCACCCTCGTGGCCTAGGGTAATCAGAATTATATTACGCTATACTCGTTGATGCAGGACGGTTAAAAGCCTATTTGGAGCTTTTCCTGAGAATAGCTTTGCCAAATTCCGTTGAACAAACGGGCTTGTAATAAAAGCTAGTAAAAGTAGACTGCGAGCTCCAGCGAGCCGCTCTCATCACTTGCCGGGCGGATAATCTATGCCCAAAGGCGTAAGACGTAGCCGCGGCTCTACAAGAGTGCGCTGTAAAGCCTTCATAACCGGCGCCAGCGATAACAGTCTTCAGGTATCTAGCTAAAGTAGTACTACTAACTGAGCGGAAGGGTGGTGAATAGGATAGGAATAAAGCCTGTTCACCCCGACGATCTTGGGCCACCACATTTAAGTAAGCTTCTAAAGTTTCTACTGGGCACACGCACACGTCCTCATTAAAACGCGGGATAAACAGCTTACGTGTGTCCACTACGGTACTCCGAGTACGGACACATGTTTTAGTTAGTTGTGGCAGCGTAAACTGAATACCCTCTGGTAGCCTTGACATTAAGGGCAATGTCATTTGTGATAATTCGCCCACTCGGGCCACAGTCGTAAGGGCCAAAAGCATTACCGCCTTGAGTGTAATTTGCTTTCTGGTAAGATCACTATTAACCCCCCAACTTCTGATAAAATCTAGAATTTTAGGAACTTCCCAAGTGTCGGGGGCTCTAGGCATCGGAGGCGTGGATCTATAGATTCCTCGGAGTAACTTTACCACCATTGGGTGCGTTCCAATAGAGCAGCCATCCACCGATGGCAAAATAGCTGATAGGGCACTGCGTGTGACTGCTATAGAGCGGTACGCTAAACCCTGGTCGAACATTGAAGCTAGATAGTTCACTACCTGACTTATAGGAGGTGAAATTGGATCAAGCGATCCTCGTACACACCAGCGTAACCACTGCGCGTAGGCGCTGTTGTACTGACGTGTTGACGAAGGGGCCCATGCAGCAGTGAGAAGATCGGCTGCTGACGACGAAAACCCTCTGTCTCTGTATAGTCGCCCGAGTGTCTCCAAGCCGCTAGTCTCAAGCTCCCGTTGACGATTAGTGGATGGGGATCGCCTGTAGGGCCCGTCAGCAGGTTTACCCGTGCTGGCAGAAGGGTCGGACACGTGATCGACGTGTTGAGCAGAAGTGGATACCACGGCTGATTGTTCCATAGAGGGGCAATCACGGTCGCCACCGCGCTGTCTGCTTGGATCTTCCGTACACATCTGCCCACTAGGCTGAATGGCGGAAATGCGTATCCGTAAAGGTCCGACCATTTGTGAGCGAAAGCGTCTACTGCTTTCGCACAAGGGTCCGGACCCCAGGACATATACCGAGGGAGTTGAGCGTTGTGATACGCTGCAAACAGGTCGATGTGACACGGCCCCAACCGCGCCTGAAGTTGACTGAAGATCTCCGGTTGTAGATAACAGTCGCTGATCTCGGGAAGGTGGCGTGATGGTGCGTCGGCGGCATTCAGCACCCCTGAAATATGTTCTGCACATAAGAAAACACTGTGATCAATACACCATCTCCATATCTCTAATGTTAGTTAGTTCCCATACAAGCTCAAGGACCGAGTTCCCCCTTGCCGATTTATGTAAGCTACTGCTGTGGTGTTGTCTAACCTCAATCTTACATGTTTTCCACTGGCTGTATCGGCAAAGGCTAACAGTCCTAGGAATGCCGCCTTCAGTTCCAGCCAGTTAATATGCTGGCCCCGTTCCTGAGGTGACCACATTACATGTGTCTGCTTATCCCCACTAACCGCATCCCAACCGGTACCGGACGCGTCAGTGTCCATTGTGACGTCAGGGTCGGATATAAGCAATGGTTTGCCATTCCAAACCGACAAGTACTCTAACCAGAGGCGCAATTCTGCTTTTGAGTCTTGCGACAATGATATTAGGCTGTGCCACGGTAGGCCTTGATGCAGGCGGTCAATTAAGTCAACTTGCAACTCTCTAGAGAACATAGAAACGTGCCAAATGGCCATTTGCGCTGAGGACAGGAAACCTAGCAGTTTAGCTAGCTCCCGCAAGGTGATTACGCGAGCTGACAACGCTGTCGAGCACGCTTTGTAAATAGTCTGGAACTTGGTTTCTGGTAGAGACAAGGTCAGGCTAACTGTGTCTACCGAAAAGCCGAGAAAAATCTTTTGCTGAGAAGGTGTTAACTCAGACTTTTGCTGGTTAATAACATATCCTAGATGCTCTAGTACGCTGCGCACTAGCGCAATATTTTGTGCACAGCGCTCCTCTGAGTCTGCTATTACTAGTAGATCATCTAGGTACGCTATTAAGCGAATTCCGTGACGTCGAAAGTAGGACAAGGCCGGTTTCAGAAGTTTGGTGAAAACTCTTGGCGCTGATGCCAGGCCAAAGCACAGGCAAGTAAATTGATAGGTTACACCCTCCCACTAAAATCGCAAGTAAGGTTGAGACATAGGATGTATTGGAACCGTAAAATTAGCGTCTTTTAAGTCGAGCTTAGCTAGATAGTCTCCGTTCCTCACTAGGTCTTTGATCATGAATGTCCCCTCCATTTTAAAATGCTCATATCGCATATATTTGTTCAGCCCGCGTAAGTTGATGACGGGCCTTTGCCCCCATCCTTCTTAGGAACTAGGAACAACTGGCTAACGAAACCTGGCCCATCGGCCATAGCATTCATTTCCCGGATTGCAGTTTTCTCTAACATCCTTTCACTTCTGCTGTAATGAGCTTTTTCTCCTCGCCCTGAAATGGGATTGGCGAAGGAGG